>BMAT01009246.1:282443-302471 GCA_019649035.1 Elysia marginata
CTCTCTCTCTCTCTCTCTCTCTCTCTCTCCCTTTCCCTCTCTCTCTCTTTCTCTCTCTCTATCTATCTATCAGTATAACTTTTTTTCATGTCTCTGGCTTATCGTCTTTTCCTCTTCCAATCCTAACCGTTGTCTATCAAAAAAAAAAAACTTTACCCGGTATTCCATTAGTTGCTTTTTATGACCATCACCATAAAGCGAAATAGACGTTTACATTTCATAATTATTTATATTTAAAAATCCATATTTTGCGACTTGATGGAGGAACGATTTGAAGCAAGGGCCATTTTAAGAGATGGAATTTGTAAGATAGAATATATAAATTATGGTACAGACCTTGCGCAATATTGCAAGAACCATTGATAAATGAACTGTTTGGGTCGACCTCGGCACCCAAGGCTAGGGATTTCCTCACCCTGACAAGTAAACGATCCAAACTGCCCTGATCGTTGCGAGGGCGTTAAAGCTTAAACAATGGGCAATTAAGATAGTTTTAAAAGGAAATGTAGGCTGGTTTTAAAAGTGGAGTCCTGTTATATGTGGGCGCAAGTGATGCATCCTGAAAATTGTGTTATTAATCACTTTGGTGTCTCATCAGTAAGAGGAAACAGCTATGGTAAGTTGTCTCTTGCGTCCGTGTGGGCCACAATGGGAAAGAACATCGTCCAGCAATAATATTTCACAGAGGATGATGAGGAAGAAGAAGGAGAACAAGTACGAAGGAATTAATTGAATTGAGCAAAGACACGGGAGTGGCAGACGGAAAGATGGAGGAAAATTTATTAAACATGTTGGAGCGATGGGAGGGGAAAAGAGGAAAAAAGAGTTCGCCTGAAGCGAAATAGAAGCATGTCGTTTTAAAAAGTGAAGTAAATGGGATAATAATTTAATGAAGATTCAAAGTATGGCTCATTATCTATAAATGATCAAGCATTGCAATTTAGACTACAGCTTTACGTTTTCAGACTCAGCAGTGGACCGCTAAAGATGTTCGTGTAGTAACCGTGTACATTTCTCACAGCTTCAATGTTTGGTGATTTGACATACATGAATCATAATTTATGCAAGATACAAACAACACATTTTAATATTCAGTTTACCTCACAGAACTTGCGGCACACTCAGAAACATCATGGGACTTAGGAAAATTTTTTTTTGAAGATTACCATGTATCATAGAAAATTATCCCTAAAATTGTGAGACCTCTTTTCCACAATATCCAAAAGATGCAATCTTTGCATAACTTAAAAATGTTGCCTTCTTCAGAAAAAGGGAAAATCTTAACAAAAGAAAAGAAACCCTTTCTAGTTCTACCCAGTATGCAGATTGTGTGCAGACTATTTACCCGATTCGTCACTTATCGACCATTATCAAAAAATGCAATAGCTTAGGTGGCCCAGCAATAAGAGCTGCAGTCTGTTGGAACGACCATCGAAATAATGTTTAGTGTCCAAAGTATGTCAAAAGAAGTATATTTTTTTGTATCCATAAACCTATGTATGTATCTACCTTTATGCTTTTTAAAAGAAAATAATCTTTGCCTTTACATTTTCTCATTGCCTGCCCCCCCCCCCTTCTCCTTCTCTCTCTCTCTCTCTCTCTCTCTCTCTCTCTCTCTCTCTCTCTCTCTTTCTCTCTCTCTCTCTCTCTTCTTCTTCTTCTTCTTCTTTTTATTCTTCTTTCATCTGCCTGTCGACGTGTTTCTCCCTACTCAACTTTCTAAACGTTGCAACGTTTTATGATCTTATTTTAATTTTTATCATTTTTATCTACCCTTCGATACATAGGCCAGACCTTCGCCTTCCTTTTTTGTTTGTTTCTCCATTCGATCTCTTATAATCATTGCTATAATTTTTTATTTGTCTATCCTCTCATCTTTGCCTCTGTGTTTTTCCCCCTTTTCAATCCTTCATCGTTCTCTTTCTTTACGTCTGTAAGCCATTTCATCATTTTACCTTTACCCCTCCTCCCTCTCCAAAGTCCAAGCAGAATTTGCCGTTGACCTGACAAGGGCGGTAAATCTGAAGACAACATGACGTTCTTAAATGACGTATCAGAAGCATCAGTTGTCGAACGTGTTCAACTATATTTGGTGAGGTTGGTCTATAGAGACAATAACAAGATTACTGTGGCTTCCGTCCATCAATCACTTTTTCCTGCTTTCGCAAAGTGCAATGCAATCATTATTCTCTGGCGAGTACAGTAAGTTGAACTGCCAGCGTTACTGCAAATAATCACCAGATAAAGCGTTCTCTCGTTCCGCTCAACCCTCCTCCTTCTTCTTCTTCTTCTTCTTCTTCTTCTTCTTCTTCTTCAGCTTTCTTTGCTTTTTTTTTTTTAATTTTTTCCCTCCTGTCTTCCCCCTTCTTTTTCTTTCTCATCTTTGTTCTTCCTTCGCCCCACCCACCCTCCTCACCTCATTCTTCTTCCTTCCCCAGACTTAAGTTAAAAGACGTATAATTATGCCGATTTGAGCAACTTATGTGACGTTATACAAATCAAAGTTAAATGACTAATTTGGAAAGGCCACAGGTACGAGGTCCATCTTAAAACTAAGTATATCTTTTTTCTAGGCCTTCCTTATGATATAAAAAAATAAGACCATCCTAACGAAAATTGGAATTTAGCATTATTATAAATGCGTTTATGCTCAGTTTTGAGCAGCAATGTTGAACACTTCTTAGTAACATTAGCTTCATTTTTATGATTTCTGGTGGAGCGGAAGTCCATCAACATGATTACCTAGGATACGAAGGAGTATTTCTCAAGAGAAGACAGTATTCTGATTAATTCAACAGGAACATACAGCCGATGCCGAGTACAAATTATTATTACAAAACGATTTTGCAGGTCAAACTTAGACCAGCAGTATGTTTTACAAATATTACATACAATTAGGCTATTCTGGGCTAATGTAATCCGAAGTGATGTTCCGTCACGGCAACACTCCAGTGTAGTCTGCCAGTGTGGTCAACGAACTGCTGGACCAATGTCTCCTACATCTAGCTCCGTGAGAGTATCGGATTTACCTAAGATGAAAGAGTATCTTCATGGTTAAAGGTTTGGGTCGAAATACAAATCATTATTTGTGCAATAAAAGAAGTCATCAAAACGCTGCACAAATTCTCTTACGTAAGAGCATTTGGCCGCTGGTTTCGAAAGATGCATAGGTGTATGGAGTTGTGGGGTTACTACTTTGAGTTTAAAATAAAACAAAGATATGCCATGCTCAGTTCACCCCTTTCGTGAGTTATAGAGGATGAAAACTTTGAGAATGAAGCCAGCACGTCTGATCCGTCGCACATTTGTACGAGGCAAGGCTGGTAATATGCTCCGTTTGATCATAGCTCTTTAATTTCTCACAGCATATATATATATATATATATATATATATACTGAGCGCCAAAAGAAACGCAACATGACATTCCTTATTTTCACGCTCATGCATGCTAGAAAGAAAGGTTGGTGAGTTGATTTTTTGTGTGTTGTGAGTAGCAACACATCTGAACATGAGTTCAAGCACACTCCCGAGTCCCGTGCGTAGTTTGTCAGTCAAGGTGAGCGATTTTCGAATACCCTGTAAAAAATATAAAATCGGTGCGTCTAGAAAAACCACGTGGTTGAGATTCTCAAAATTACACACAAGGGTACCTTACAAAGTGCCCAATGATTATTCGCCACTTTTAGAATTGAACGATTTTATTTTTACAAAATGCCACGCTTATCTGAAGTTGATCGCCATCGTGCTTTAGGACTGCTCCAAGCAGGTCTTCCTATTAGTGAAGTTTCCCTCCGTATGAATGTAAACAGGACGACGATTTTCAGACTCAGACAACGTCTACCTGAGACGGATACGGTGAGTGATCGGTCCTGTTCTGGGAGGCTTAGGTCCACTACGCAGAGACAAGACATAAACCTTGTCAGAAATCATATGAATAACAGGTTTCTTTCAGCTTCAGCTTCATCGCGTCAGACAAGAGGAAGAAATAATCAACGTATAAGTGCAAACACGTAAGCAGAGGTAAGAACTGTTTGAGAATGTAACTCAGCATATTTTATCCTTTATTTTTAGTTTTAGAATATAATTTTACGTACAGTAAATAATTAGCATAATAACTTAAGTACAAGTGCCTTATCATGTAACAAAATGGCAGCGCATTACTATTTTAGAATAATCTAGGGCCATAAATATCTGAAAAATTATTGAAGCAAAATCAATGACGTTTAACATTATCAATTGAAATACAAAATCTACACATAATCAAAAGTTTTGTTTAATATCTTGATAACTTTTGATGTTAGAGTGCAGGATGTTTTGAAGTCTTACCAGTATCGTTATTTTCCTCTGTCTGAACCGAGATTACATAAATTTGAAAAATTGTCAAGATTTTTTTAAAAACCATCTCAAACCCTCTGGTCATGTTGCAGAGAAAACCTTGAAGAACACTGGACATTATTTTATCAAGGCTATAGTTATGATACTTTTAGTGAAATTTGTGTTTCAGTGTAGCATTTTGGTGAGAAAAAAAAACAACTGAGAAAATCAACCAAAACAGAAGTTTCTTTTTCGTGTTGAGTCTAGTCTGTGTTAGGGGAAATATTCTGAAGGTTATTTTCTGCATAGAACAAGCTCTACAATGATTTTTAGGTTGCGTCTAGTCTGTTATGGGGGAAATATTTTGAAGGCTATTTTCTGCATAGACCAAATTTTACAACGATACACGACATATCGGGCTTGCAAGTGAAGTCAAATTTTTCAGAGGTGTGTTGTTACGTGGCATTTATTCCGAAATTTGCCTCAATCCTGACTTGGATTTTTTGCATATGGTTTCTTATTTAGCATTTGTTTTAGGCATTTAGAGGAGTTTAAAAAATAGAAACAACAAAAGCCCGAAGATGGATACTTTTGACGTAAAACATCATTTTTCCCTTTTAGTGGGGCCTTAGTTTGATAACCTCCGATGTTCCTGGTAGTTTGCTATACGAGGCATAAGGCAAAATGCTTCAACAAAACGATAACGGGGTATTTTTAGGCAATGAGGAAACAAATGAATAGTTTTTTCGTTCGAAAAAAGAAGTAAGCTAAAATCATTGTATTCTTTTTATACTCTTAGATTAGATGTCCTTATAATTAGCAAGGTTGTCTTGAAGCCAACATACTTGACTGATCCGTGTTTCAGACTGTAACACTTAGAAACTTTCCCATCTGTCATAAGTGTCGAAATGACACAAGACAAAAATAGTGTACTTGACGCACTACGGAATTCCTCTTCAAGTGTGTCAGTGAGTGGACCAGGCTGGGATGAACTGGGCCGTCAATGATGTCTGCCAAATTAAAAAAAAAAAAAAAAACAACGCAGATTCAAAGGTTCCAAAAAATTATTATCTTCTCTTCATTCATGGTTTATTGCTTAACTTGCGTGTGGCTGAATTGTGCTCACTAATGTTGTTCCTCAATTTGTAAATATTGCAATGATAATCCTGATACAACAGATCGTCTGGTAATACACTACTCAGTGACCAAACTTGAGGGAGGGTATCAAATTGTCAAAGAAGCAACGGAGCTTTTTACAACTTGGGTGGACAAGATCAATATGGAGGTGTCGCGATACGCTACAACCATTACCAATATTGCAGCCAGAATTTTTATCAGTAATATTTTATACTTGTAGGCTACAAGGCTGCTAAAAATCGGAACGTGTTAAACGTGGAGAAGAACATTGCGCTGAAATAATGTTGTTCAAGTTGTTAATTTACCACAGACCTTGGCGTTTAGTCAGATTGCAAGGGAGAGCATCTCGAAATACTCTAAATACTTTGAGCTTGGGTCACTTCCCTGTGTCTCATAATGATTATGTGTGTGTATACATGTGTGTGATTTTTTAAAGCTCTACATTTCTAAAACGCGTAGTTAATGTCAAAGATGCATCAGTTGTGTCATAATTAGTGAAATAATACTGGTGCATGTATATAGGCCTATGCGTTTTCTCCAGTCACCAAGACTGAAAAAATTTATCTAACAGGAAAGTGATATCCTTTAATACACTGTAATACCTTTCCTGAGGATAGAATTCAATATTTTTCTATCATGAACAAGGTTATTTTTTAGTATTTATGGCTTAAAACTGTTCCATGTTTCAGGATATATAACACTAAAACTCACTATCATAAGTGGCGAGATGACACAGCAATATTAAAAAGCATCGACGCACTAGATCTACACATTCCCACTTCACTTCACGTGTATCAGTCGACGTGACAAGAGATACTTGACCATCAATGATGATTGCAAAACGAATCGCAGATTATCGCTTTAGTGGCCGGACAATTGTACAACAGCGCCGCCTCGATCAGATCGTCCTTCCTTTAAGTAAAACCACTTCTTAAATATTGTTCCTGGAAGATAGAATTGGTCTGTTAGGGTAAAGGTTACTAAGACGCAAGACATAACAGAAATCCACTTATATAACAGGGGTTTCAAAACTTGCATATTGGACGATTTATCCTTGAGCTAGTTTTGGTCGACGTCGTCCTAGTATTGAGAGTTAAATGGTGCTGAAAGAGAGGTGGTTAAAAATTAGTTGAAGTTCGTGAAAAACTGTGTCTTTTGGAGTGCATGTTCATCACATTTGCAGGTCCTAATAAGCTTATTGTCTCACCTTCTCCCCCATCTCCTCCTTATTTGGTGTATTTTTTAAAGTAAAGTCCAAACGTATCATTGAATTAACAGCTTTTGGATTACGCGTTTTAGCTGATCCAAAAAAGTAATGATGGAGAATGTCGTCCCAAGCTTAGAGGTAGCTGACTTCCATTTAATTCATTTGTCCTCTAATTGCCATGCGAAATAGTTTGGAATTATCGAAATTGTGGTTCTCTTTGTGTTCCTGTATCAATTCGACACTGGTTTTTTTTGTTTGTTTCTTTTGGTAAATAGCCTTAATCGGGATCTCCCTCAAGGCATCCACTGAAGCATTATGAGTGAACATTTTCAGAACTTTTTGCATCATAAGCATCTTCTAAAAATAGGTTTTTGGATACATTGTGCCCTAAGCTTACATCTTTGCTGGTCGTGTGACGCATTACAAGTCATTTTTTTTCAAAGATAACAGTATTCACTTTGTTTTTCAACCTGTCATATGTTGGTGTGCTTCATTTACAATTTCAGAAATTGCTAAACTCACTTGTGGGAGAACAAGAGCGGGAATTTCACAAACGTACGTCCTATATGTTATCTTGGCGTCAATTTTACTAAGTGATAATAAAGCTAGAAGTAACAAGGGCAACATAAGTATCAAAACTTGATTCAAACATCAACCAAGGTCAACCATAAACACGCAATGGTAGCCATTTATTTACACAACAAACCCTTACCTTGTTATCGATAAGCCTGCAATCAAGATTGGACAAAAAATATTTAAAATGTATCAGATAAGATTATGATAAGATTTTTTCATCCCAGTGGAAAATTGTTGTGGGCAATGTTTAGGTAGGCCTACGTGTAAAGCCTACTGAAATACATAGCCTGAGTACTTTACATTATCTGTTCTATTATTTACACATTACTTTTTACTTTTACGGAAGAAAAGTTTATGGATAAAAAGTTAAAGAACGTTAGACTACATTATTACAAAGTGAAAACAAAGTTGAGCTGCAATCTTCGTATAAGCATGCCGGGTGCAAAGTTAGGGGGTGTAAAACTACTGAAATAGTAGCAATGTCGAACTCTTTCAGTATGAAGGCTATGGGACCTAGATCTCCTCATTAGCTAAGGGATTGGGTTGGATCTCTCAAGGTAATTTTAATATGATAGACTTTTCAGTGTAATTTGGGATAGCCAGTACAGTACCAAGGGTAGAAATTCGGAAGAGTTTTTAAAAGAAAGGATAGAAATAGGAACGGGAAACGATAATCAAAGTTTTGTTTCTCTGTTTCCCACTAATTTGAGAAGTTTGGCTGCGATATATTCACGTGCACGATTATTGCAAACGAGTTTACTTGAAAAAAAAGTGGTTTATAAGAGGCAGACAGGGTCTGAAAGAGAGAAAGAGAGAGAGAGAGAGAGAGAGAGAGAGAGAGAGAGAGAGAAATAAGCTGAGATAGATAGTATAGATAAATAAATGTGGATACACATTATACAGACGCCTAGATAAATACATGTAAATAGATTGATAGAATGATAGGTAGATAGATTGATAGATGGGCTAAATAGATAGATAGATAAAAATATAATTAGATAGATAGACAGATAGATAAATAGATATATAGATAAATAGATAGATGGATATTTTGATAGTAATTATGCCTCTGGCAAAAAGGTAGAGTGCTTTAAGGTTGTAAATTCATATTCATTGATAGATATGTGGATAGATAGATAACAGAGAGTGCGGACTTAGGAGAAATATAAAGAGGAAAATGGGGCGCAGAGCGGGGGAGGGGGCGGGGGCGATGCAGACGTAGACATACTCATGAACATATGGAAAAAAAAGATAAAGTCGCCTTGTACTTTGTAGCAAAACTTTTTAAACTAATTAAACTTACTTTCACAAATGTGCTTCAACACTTAAAACGTGTTGCATTTCAACTACAATTGCACTACAATGTGCATAGTTCTAAGTCTAGCACTTGACACAAGTAATTAATTATCTAGAATGTAGATCTATATCTATCGCTGTTATTAGAAAACTGTTATGTTCCAGACATTCGACTCGCAAAACAAAACCTAGCCCTGTAACAACAAATTGCCGGTGCGTCCGCTTCCGCCCCTCTCAGCCTCGTCCTCTCGGCCGACGTTGCAATGATTCTTGGTAAAGTATTGTGGGTTGTGGTTTGACGCAGTGAACCGTTTCCCGATTACGTTGGAAAGTACTCGTAGCCAGTTCTTTAATTTGAATGCGATTTAATAACGTGTCTCTTAAATGTTTGAAAATTCATGCAACGAAATATCTGTTAAAAAATCAAGGAAACATCCATTCCAATAAAATAGAAGAAACGATAACATCAAGATACATAGAGCAAATTGATTATTTCACCACTCAAACTGTCACAAAGTCACTCAATTCTTATTTCACTTACCATACCACGAATTACTACTATTGATGCTTATTGTTTTTGAACGAGGTTATTCTCACACCAGCAATTTTGCACTCACTTATTTGAATAATAGAATAAATAAGAAGAAAATATAAACTAAATAATAAGCAGAATTTCAACAAATATGTTCTGGTATGTTACAAATGGTATTCTTTTGCAATATTGAAAGTTGTAGATTGGTTTTGCGTTCCTATCAGTTTCTTGCTCTTTCAAGTGGTTTTAAATCCACTTACCATGCATTAATTCCTTGTTTTGCCATAATTATATTTAAATGTTAAATTTCAATGGATGCTTGGTGGTCTCTAAATTTTTGATGTTGTGAAGAATTGTATCTTTTGGTGCAAGCTAGATCTTTACCACTTACAGCTGAATTTAACAGGAACAAAGTTCATAAGAAATTAGCCAATTTCATATTGCTTTACTTATTAAAAGCACACGAAAACTTTCACTATAGTAAAAAGCATATATAAACAAGTTTTGCATAAACAGAATCATTTTTAATGAAAGTTATTTTCTCTGATTAATTATTTGGGTTTTGTTTATACCTGCGGCTACTGTTTACAATAAGTGATAAAGAGGAGGTACCAAGTTTGTGTTTGTACTGCTGTATGCTATGCCTATTGTTAAGAGCATTTAGCACTATGAAAATGCGTATGTGAATGTGATTTTACTGTGGCGTGGGCTTTTAGTGTTTATTTGGAATGCTAACCAAAATCTTGGCGACACAGATTTATCATGATGCAGGCATAGTAGTTCAAGAGATTTATTTCTACTTTGGAAATCAGCTACACTCTGAATGAACGCAACAGCATTCTTTGGGTTGCAGTGGAAAACCGGATCATGAAAGCGAGTTAAAACAGATCTGAGTGGAGGAATCGGATACGTCCACATCAAAGTTTGCATCGAGAAACGTTGATCAGTTCGGCTGCAACAATCGAGCGAAAAGACCATGCAGACTGTACGGCAAATCATTTCCTCACCCGTCCTTCGCTCATCCTCATATCTTTCACAGAGGTTCCTCCAAACTTCCAGCGTTCTCAGCATGCCTATCAAGGTATTTATTGTTATATATCAATCAATTACGTGTATTTAAATCTGAATTTCCATCTAATCTAGATATAGTCATATCAAGGAGTATGGTTACTTATTCAGGTTAGATCCACCGGTACTAATCTACGTAAGCCTATCTTGATTGAACAGAGTCAAACTCCCTTGCCCTTGTACTGTTATATCAGGGCAAGAGAAAATTTAGGTTTTATTCTTTTAGATAGAGTCTAGATTAAACAAGAAAAAAAGCAAAAGATGTAAATCAAGATCTAGAAATCTAGTTAATGCAGGGTTATATTAGGCAGGTTACTGTTACAAGTTATTTCCACCAACTTTCACATGACCTTGACTTTTTTAAAGACTAAAATCTTGAGGTGAAAATTTTTAAGAGATTTCTACTAAATTCTAGATTCTACATTCTCACCTAAAAACAAGTTCTGATCGATTTACGTAAAAGTGTTTAGATTTCTGATTCTAGACTTAAGAAGTTAAGTGTCTAGCCTACTTATTTTAGATCTAGAATCTGGATCTAGCATTAGGCCTTGTCTATAGTGGTGGCGGCTTTCGGCAAATTTCCCGCCCCGCTGGTGCCGCGCAAGGTCGAGCGAGCAAAGTGACACACTGTTCTCTGTAAGTGTACATAGTCAAGGCGTGTAGCGAGAGGCTGCAAATTTGCCGCCAGGCGGGTCAAATAACCAGAACCAATTTTTCATTCTTGACGCGTGTCTCGCGCCGTGTAGTGCGGGACACGGTTGACATATTTAATGGAATCACTGATTCTAAATCTAGTTTCATATACATTTTTGTTATTTTGGAATATTTGTTTATGTTCGTACATTTCCATTCAGGAAGTACATTCAACCAATATGACTTTATTTGAATGAAACAGTTGTTTCGAATTGTCCAATTCTATTATAACACCTCAATTCGGTGTTTTTTTTTTTTAATTTTGTTGTTTAATAAAAATAACTTTGTGAAAATAAAATCCATTGGTTTCCCCTGCAAAATAATCAATGTTTTTTTTTATTAAAAAGCATTGAAAATGTGTTAAACCATTCCAGAAATGTACAATTGTGACAAAAAGACGTTTTAATTAAAATCTAATAGTGCCACACTCACCTCAATGTTACAACCAGCCGTTCCTCAGGCAAAATTGGTTCGTGCAAGTTACACCATGTCTTCACCAACTTAGATTCCACTTTGTTTAAAATGTAATTGAATGTATTGAGATCCATTCGGGTATAGGAATGGAATCTCTCTGGGTAATTTTTAAGTTGCTTGAAAAGGTGGTGGTATTCACCATCGATGGATCTCCTCTTGTTTATTTCGTGGACGCTATTTGTCCTTCCTTTTCCCATGCCCGGTAAAAGAAACATTAAACTACTATCTAGCAACAAAAAATCCTCTACAAATGAGGAAGCCATATTGTCTGTGTTGTAGCGAGGCCACGTGCGTGTTCCGACGCGATTTACCTCGCGGCGGCAACCCACCACCAGCGGCACTATAAACACACCCTTAGATCTAGATTTAGATTCTAGACCTGATTTTTAACAAAATTATTTTAAAAATTGGTGATGAAAATATGAATACATATGTAGGACCTCAATAGGTTGAATCTAGCCTTAAGCGCTGTAGCCAAACAAACTTTTTTAGTTTTTAGCTCAAAATGCTTTACAATGCCCACATCACTTGCACAACATTTAAAAGACAAGGCAAAGCGAGATAAGACTCAAAATAAAATTTATGTTGGACATGGTGTAGGCCTGATGCATACGTCTGTCACGCCTGGGTCTTTTTTTTATGTTGGTACTATCTGTCATATATATATATATACTTCAAAATTAAATAGTCAGGGTCACCTTCATGAGCCTGCCAGACTGTAGTTGAAACAATCATGGTACTGTCTGTGTCAATTCTTGTAATGGTTCAGCTGCACCATTTGTATGGTAACATTGCTGATGTCAGTTCTGTATTAGCCTTACTCAAACGGGATATAAAAGGGTTAAATGTTATAAGCTATGCCCAGGAATTTTGTGTTAATTATTAATATAATTATTTTAAACCTATCTTACGTCTCTAGAGTGGATTTTGAAAGCATAGATTTGACAATTAGAAATTAAAGTTACTGTGACGACAAAAGCTAAATAGAGTCTAGCAAGACTAAGATACGAAAATTTTGTTTCTTTGTAAAGAAATTCAAATTTACAAACAATAATTCATCTCAATTTAAACTGATCTTTAACTTAAAGTAGAAAAGGTATGAATGAAAGGCACAAAATGGTTGATGGATAGCCTCAAAATTATATGGTTTTATAATTCTAGGTTGGAGATGCCCTTCCCGCTGTGGATCTGATGAAAGGAACACCAAACGATAAAGTCAACACAAGCACATTTACCAAAAAGACTGTCATCTTTGGTGTTCCAGGAGCTTACACACCTACTTGTTCAAAGGTAATGGCTTTTCCTTATCTTTGCAATACGGTAGATTCAAACAGATACCTCGATCAAATTGTGTTAAAAGTCTTTTTCTACAAGGGCATCGGCTGACCAGTTTGATTGGGGAGGCTGGTCCTTTTAGATATTTCGGTGGTCAAAATAATTACAAGTCTTTTTATGGCAAGCTTCTCCTCTCTATCTAAACTATTGAATTTAATGCTGAGCAGATAGTCTGCATGGTTCATGTCCAACAAAAGAATATCCGCAGACAATCAATCGCGATAAATAAAATATAATCTTTACCTAGATCTACACTGGGGTTCCCTACACCATTACTTCAAGTCGCAAAAAAAACCCTTTTCCGAAGTACAAACTTCATATCGCATAGCCTAAAGCCGTTGTTGATTCTAGATAAACTCCCCCTAGGCGAAATCTAAAGAGAGACCACAAGTTAGGCCTGCTGCGACCCTGCTGCAGCCAATTAGTGTGCTAGGAGGCTAGCCTTGAAATCATACTACTGCAGCAGTCAAATTACGTCATGCGATTGCCCTTCCCATATTGTTTAATATAACAATCGCATCGTGGGAAACCCAAAACAGCGAGGGCTACATAGATATTAGATTATAGAACATTCTGAGCCATTGCTACTTCCTTTCCAACTTTAAAAATTCTGTTCACTTGGTGGTTTAAGTCTTACTTAGTCAGCTGTGTCCTGTTCTGAGTCTGAATATAGTGTTCTGACTGCGTCTGCCATCAACATGTATTTGTCTTAAACTTAATGTTCTGTGTCAGATATGCTCAAATTGTACTAGACTCTATTAATACATATATGAACTCAAATTTAGAACTAGTTTTGGGTCTTGCAAAGATTGTCAGTTTAAATCTACATGGGGATCAGGTTTACCCTGCCAAATCCTTCAAATCCCTGATAGCTGTATTTTTAGATCCTTCCCTTATTAAAAAATGTTTCTGTTCTCTATCTTATTTTCTCCCCTAAACTTTTTCTAAAGCTGTATTTTATGCCCTTGAAGGGGTTGTGAAAATTATTACTGCAGCTTATCTATACCTTGAGATGTTTTTGTTTTCACTCTGAATACTGATTATAATTATAATAAAAATGGTTTGCTTTATACATGTATAGCATATATCATTGAAAAGGCTTTAAGAACTCAAAAAAATCTTAGGGACTTGTGTCTGAGTCACCCTGATTACCTCATGTTTATAAGGCTATGCTTTTCCAAAGCTGAGCATTTGCATTTTTGTTGAAGTCATACTTACTCATACTTCTTATCTTACTTGATTCTTGATAAAACTTGAATCCACATTACATTTTTAACCAAAGTTTGATAAAACTAAAAGGCCTCTTCATATAAATTATAATATTATCAAGTGTATTTTTACAAAGGCAAAGAGGAAGAGATGAGAAATTATTCTTCATTTTCTTTAAATACAGTATACATATATCTGTTTTTGGAAAACCGCTATGTGACTATTCAGTTGTCATTGCGCATGGTAGGAAATGAAGTTAATGCATAGGATGAAATTATAATATAAACATATAATTAAAATGATAATGAAATTATGTTATGATTATCATGTATTGCGCACAGTCAGGTAGAGATAGACTAAAACTGCTTTGTTGTCCAAGGCTTATTATCAAGTTCATATTGATTATGAAGACTTCAGTCACCAACAGCTCAATAATGTTAAAAATATGGTGAATACAATCTCTTTCATAACAAGCACCAATTCGGGCTTAGTGGGATGCCTTCTAATACAATATATACATGCACTACTCGAGACCTTAAATCATATTATATCTGAAGATGTGAGTGCTCATGAAGTATGTAGCTGTCTTATCAAATTAAAGCAGATGTGTTGAGCCTGCAAAATGTGAAACAAAAAAAAAAACATAGGCACAGATTCTAGTAACCTCTTGTTTTCATTGATTTAAGTGGTGAGCAGAACCATACAGATACGTGTATAAACTATATTTATGGAACCTTTGGTCTATCCTTACTTTTTTGCAGTGATTGTATGAAATTCAAAGGTGAAATTTAAATTTGCACTGATATTCACTTTGGTGATACATGTAATAAGTATTGTAGAGGACATTTTCTTCTACACCTTAGAAGTGACTAGTTTTGCAGAGTTTAAACAAATATTTTTTTTATTTTGTTACTTTTTCATTTATTACACTGTGTATACTTTATAGTGCAAAAAATGTTACTGGGTAAGACACAGCAGCTGGTGTGGCTAAGATTTTTTGTGAGCTAAGACTTTTGATACTTTGTCTTAACTATTACTTTGCCAACCTAACACTATATTTCTATTGATGGGCTATACCTTTTAGTACTGCATCTAAATTTTCTCCATTAACCTGCTATTTAAAAGAGTCAAGGTATTAGAAATCAAAGCTTTTGTCTTCAGAATAGTTTCTACCACTAATTCAATTTGTTACATTTTTTGTACATTAGCTATCATCTGTGTTCTGGCTGTATTTCCTTACAATTGCCTTAAACAAATTGTATGTATATTGCATTTTAAAGTTAAGGTTAAATTTCAGAAGACGTGACTTTGAATGAGGCTTTGAATGCAAAAAAAGAAAAAAACCTAGCGTGAATCCACGTATGATAATGAAGGTGCGCTGTATATAGAGCAGCATTGTTTGAACTATGTGAAGAATGTGGCAGGAAATCTAGGTGATGGTGTGTGTGTGTGTGTGTGTGTGTGTGCAGTCACAAAGATTTTACAGATGAAAAGATCGAGATGCTGGGCAGGTTCAGTAACCTTTTTTGGCATTGGCATTCGGAACAGCTTGATCCATCCATCGGTTCCCATGGTAAAACTACGATTTTGATAGACTTTTATTTTTTAAAAAGAATCAAATTCTTGTTTGCGTGAGTGGTCTACCCGCTGGTCTCAAATGATCCTTTAGGGTTTGACAGCTTTGTCTAACAGTAACCTATTCTGTGACCTTTTTTATTTCAAGTCATGCCTATCTCTCTCTTTCTCCTTTCCTCCCTCTCTCTCTTTCTCCCTCCTTTCCCCCCTCTCTCTCTTTCTCCCTCCTTTCCTCCCTCTCTCTCTTTCTCCTCCCCCATCCTCTCTCTCTCTGCCCCCTCCCTCTCGCTCTTATCTCGACAAGTCAACAGAAATTCATTCAGACATAGGCTATGGGACTGAGCTCTATAGCTTATTCAAGCCTGGCTTCTGCGGCAAATAAAATTTCAACATAAGCTTCGTGTTCTTGCAGCAAGTTAACAGTTAATACTTTCTCTCGAATCCTTTTCTCTCATCTGTCAAATGATCTTCAACTTCAAAATATAATCAACTCAGCAAGTTAGGAACACTCACCGGGGTTTTGCACATGTAAACCTCTCATTGTGTTACAAAGGATTATGTGAAATTTTATTTTTGTAGGCATTTTATATCATCATCACCATTCCATCCTTCTATTAGTCTGTTATATCTATCATTGATATAGATAGGTTCAATATAAAAGGATTCGCGTTCAAAGACGTAGCTCAATTTCATCAAACTATGAAGACTCCGTCGCATATAGTAATATGGTGATAAATGCCGAGCACAAAACCCTCTGACCCTCAATCCCAACATTCTCGGCCTTGGCACTAACTTGGTCTTGGTAGAAAACACTTGCCGCCTGCAACAGCTAACCACATGTATCTCATAATTATGAAGTCTATAAAAAAAAAACCTCCCGTCGGCAACGTTTTCTCACTGTGTGCGCGTGTAGCTTGTGGACTCGGCTGACTGTGTTTACCATTATGACGCTTATATAGGCCTAGCTACTCAAGTTTCCACCTTCTTCCGACTTACACAGTAGAGCAAACGCTTAACATTATTACTTAAATGCTTTTCTGTCTATGTAGGGTTGTTAATGCATTCCATTAATTTTATCACCCAAACCGTTATGTTGATCGGTGCTGTTTGGGTACCATTGTTATTCGTATTTTTACTACTAATTCTTATCATTTTTGTTCATTACTAGTCATGATGATAAAAGTAATAAGGCCTCTAGTTGCCCATTTTTTTCACCCATGCACCTAAGTATGAGAGTCTGTTGTAATACTAATAGGCCTATGACCTAAGTCACCCAGCTAGTTACATTGAAACTAAGGCCACCTTTCGTATACCGGTAACTGTAACGCAGGTCTATAATTAATTTTAATTGTGCTACTAGTAACACAGCGAGTGAAGTATGGCCGATTGCCTTGTGCTTTGTAGTTGTTGTAAAAGCCATCATCCATGTGGCGCTACACGTAAAAAAAAGGCTGTGGGTTGTACATCACGCTATGATTATATGTCGTGTAGTATCACGTGCTGTCTGCTGTGTAGCCCAAGCGCGTGCATTGTGCTGGTATGAAGCGAGAAGGTCAAGGTGAAATATTTAACATGCGACTCATTATCTTCTCTCTCAGTCTTGTATAACCAGTTCATTGCCTTTTTATCAGCGCGACACCTGTGTACGTAACATGTGCTGTTCTGCTGTTGCAATAAGAACAGTTAGTGACAATGATAAAACTTGTCTCTTCCATCGATTAAATGAAGCTCGGAGGTCAAAACTTTGGCAAAGTGAACTTTAACACTTTAAAAACTTTTCCTTTTTGAAACCAACCTTAGTTTTGATGTACTCGACACCTTTTTCACGAATTATTTGCTTTTAACTTTGGGTTTTATTCTGCAGGTGGTGTTAGCCATCGATTCTTTGATCTCACGTTTTCTTATTTAATAGACCTAGATATTTCTGTAAAGTACAGCACAAACCACTTTCTCCCATTCTTTGCCTTTCCTTTCCTCGCCTCTCCTAAGTTACGGTGTATCTACCACCAAGAAGAGCCAGGCATTTGCTTACTTAGCTTTGAGATCCTCGCCCCAATTTTACTTTGTAGACCCTTCACATTTCACAATAAAAATACTGGTAATGAATGCATTGTGCCTCCTTCTCTCTCTCTCTCTCTCTCTCTCTCTCTCTCTCTCTCTCTCTCTCTCTCTTCACATGTTCGAGACTGAAGACTAATAACCTTTATATTAATGTGGGTTATCTTCTTGGCTTCTACACTGTAGTAAGTCCGTGTAGCATGAAGTACCGTTTATAAGAGTTATAGCAGCCAAGGAGATAATAAATGTGACTGCACGTTAAAGCTTCGAAACTCTTTATTGGTCCTTAAGGAGAGGTATAAACCATTTTTTAGTCGCCTAAACCCTCCTCATTTACTAGGCAAATTGCATAGCACTGGACTGCCTGGTAGGCTACATGTACGTGAAGTATTTATTAAATAATACCGGCTTTTGAAATTTATTCTAAAGAAACACAGCGGAAGCGACAAAATGAATTGTAAAATTCAAACTGATTTATCCTAGATCGTGGCAAGTCACGATTTAGCTAACGTATGACAATTCTTTTCTTCTTAACTTGTACATATCTGTATACGTTCACCGTGAAAACAATCCTAACCCTCCTCGTCATACCGATTAGGAAATTCATAGCTGTGTTGATTAATTCAATCACATGTTTATTTTTCCCCTGGGATCAAACTAATAACGGAACAACCCAATTGTAGTAGAATATATTTTCTACCTTTTATTTATCGTCTACAATTTTTAGAAAGTAAGATTTTTTTCTTAGAGTATGAGAATTGCAAGATGTAAAGAGTGTCGCATGCTTTGGCCGAGCGGAGGCTAACACACAGTCCCTATTATTTTGTTGGCAGTCTCGTTATAACGTTACCGTACCTCATCGGTGAGATCGTTTTCCACTTTGATATTAGACCTAGATCTAGGCCTACTTTCTTGGCCGCCTCTACTCCCTGAGCCTTTGCTTGCTCTGAGTTTTGAGAGACCTCGATCAAGATCTAGACATTCCAGAAATTTAGGGAAGCCAGTAAATAAGTAAGCCAAGACCTACCAGCTACGTTGATGCGTGTGGAGGCCTGCAAACGAAACCCATCGAAAGTCAACATAACAATTTTATTAAAGTAATATTCTGTTTAAAGTTTTCTTACACGGTGTATTCAGTAGCCCTATCCACACAAACTCTTTGAGTGTTCACACTATTTCTTTATCCCTCCCTCCCTCCTGTCCCTCCAACCTATGCAGTGTCAGGCCTTGATTATGTTATGTTCAAAAGCAGAGCTGGAATGGTAGCGCTGCAGATTATGAGGCTCATTAAAAAAAAATTAAACTTAATTACAGTCTCTGCGGTGTTGAGCACGTTCTGTTTTGCTAATCAGTATTAACTCTTATAATAAGTTGTGTCTCTCACTTTCTATCACGTATTGAGCCCGGCTAATATAAGCCGTTATTGTTCAAAACCAACGGCTTTTTGTTTCCTATCTTTTTGCTTAACGATTTACATTGTTCTTTCCATACAATCAACGCACGCTACGCCATGATTATGCACCGTGAGAGGAGTCACTGCTCTTTGTGGTTGAAACCGCAGAGTTCAGTGTTGGCCTCTGTGATTAGCAAGTGATTTTGTCGGATTTTCGCTTCTGAAAGCACTTACTGAGGAACAGACTGTATAAACAGCGATCTCGTTTACGCCATTTAATGGCTGATTTGGCTAAGTCTTATTTGTATGTAAAAAGTGTGAATGACAAAGCAGTTGTCAAATCGATTGTACCTTTTATGTCCCTAATTAAATGGATAAGCACATCTCTCTCTCTCTCTCTCTCTCTCTCTCTCTCTCTCTCTCTCATCTCTTCTCTCTCTCTCCATCTATCTATCTATCTTCACTATTTTATCCCATACCCACCCCTGACTCTTTCCCAGCTCTGTTAACGAGTGTTTTATTTTCAAATAGAATTATGCACAGCAATGATGCAGCATTGTCTCCTGTTTATATGTCTTATGAAATCACTCATCCATCGACCACATACATACATAATAACCACGCTAAATAAGTTAAAATTACATGTATACATGGCCCGTTTTTTTTTTTTTCATGAATGCGAAACTCTTGAATTGGGGCGTGCAGTGTAAAGAGCAAAACCAAATTGCACACAAATTAAAGAAAAACCGGGCCATACTTATAACTTAAAGTACTTGCACATTCATAATAATCCTTCTTGAGGCAGTACAAGTCGGTACGTATTTGAGGACCCCAGGGTAAAAAGAACTTCACATAGCTCAAAATAAGTTCACCGTTCATGCAGATAATTATTAACAAAAAGTCTTCAAACAACTGCATATTAATGAATGGCCTTTAGAAATCTTAGACAAGTTTAGAAAAGTAAATTGGCCAAAGCTTTCCATGTCCGACCTAATAATACAACTTTAAGGCAAAAAAAATGTGTAACCCTACGCGCTCTTGTCCGGAGTCTTTACTCCCAAATCCTGTTGCCTTATCGAGAGACGGTTGCAAATTTTTAAATAATCCTCTTACAAAATAATGGCGACCTCAAATACATTTAAGTTCGTATAGCCATGGGG
>BMAT01009247.1:5697-27035 GCA_019649035.1 Elysia marginata
TACGTTATTCCAATTTAAGTGATTAAAAAAAAATAAGAAAAACACTGTTCAAACTCGTGATAATTCTAATCTTTTATTTCACAAACAGTTTACAAAGATTTTCTCTGAGCAAGAAGAGCACGATAGTGTTAAAGTACTTAGTACTAAGGCAACACACAAAACATATTTCAAAAGGAAAGATCCTCAGATTTCTGTAACATCATTGCACCATTCTCCAGAAATTTAATTGTTAAAGCCCACTATCCACTAGGCAGGTCTCGCCTTGAGGCCACGCATTGGGGCTTTGTTGAGGTCGCCTCAAGGGGAGCCTTGGGGCCGCGTGTTAGAAATATGCGCAATAAATACGCAGGCTTTACACAGAGAGAGAAAAGAGCAATAGCGCGCGGGGGAAAATTAAATTGTCTCTTTTCTTTTATCGAAAAAAAAATGAACTTAAAATACACATGATGTGTGATTTCTGCATTAAAAGAGGATGCTGAACACGAATCTGAAATCAAATTTCAACTTTATTAACTTTTATATCTTATATATTCCCGACTTTTTTCTCCCCCAGTATCCTGGCCTCAAGGCTTGGCCTGAAATATGTCACCGAATTCAAGAGACCGTTTTTAGGGTCAGGATTTCGGCTTGCGCATGCCAAATTAGGCCGTGTTCAGGCCACAGAAAGACCAAACCTAATGGGATGCATGTGTAGTGGATGGTTAGCTTCGGAGTCTTTGACTGTTGGTCATTACACTACATGAAAATCAATGAACTCGTTGAACAAGACTAACAATTCTATTTTTTTCAAAGTCTTAAAGATCACCCATCAGACTGCGGGACTTCAGGTTTTCAAAAACTATTAAAAACTTGATGTGTATGTAAATATTTCAGTCATTCACCTTCAAAAGCAGTTCTCATATTTTTAGATTTTCAAAATCTATGAAACCCATTTATAATTTTAACAGTTTATAATTAAGTTTTACATGCTCTACACGATAAAAGACCTAAAAGTAAAAGTTTTATTTATACTGGGTTTTAAATATAAATGGAATTTAAAGATGAAGATATCTAGATTTATTACAGAAATTTACTTATTCAATCCTTCGACTCTGTCTACTCAAATTTTCAGAGTTAATTGAATTCGAGGTACTTCATAATTTTTGTTTTCATGAGGCAGCTTTAGGAAAAATATCAACTCAATGGTAACATCTCATTTAATCGAATAATCGAGACTTTGAATCATATGAAAGCTTATGTGAATCATCACAGAATGTTTACAACTGTTGTTTAAAAAGAAGAACATTACATTTGAAATCATACAACAAAAAACAACGAAATAATTTATCTTAAATCTTCTTCAGATGTATAATATCACAATGTGAGCAAAATAGAACATTGCAGAGCAAAGAAAAAATTTATGAAAATCAAGATACATTAGTTTAAAACATTGACTTGGACATTAGTTTAAAACATTGACTTGGTTACATTATAAAGCATACAACAAACAAACAATGTAAAGTAAAGAGCGTTTCTATAGCCCCTGATCGACTGAAATGCGTTAAACGCTTTGATTGGGTTCCTCGACAGGCTATCAACAAGTAAACTACCTCCGGAACTCACAAGTAAATTTGATACGCCAATCAAACATAATTATGTTTCATAACATCATCCTAGAACTTTCTTTGAAAAACCTCTTTGAACTAACAATCGAGAAAAGCAACAGTTAAGTAGGCACAAAATGTGTTATGCATTCAACAGTCGAAGTGAATTTAAAATAAGCATAATATAGCATAGCGGCACAGTATTTTTTGTCATGTTATCTACAGTTAATTTCGTTTACACAAAGTTACAGTTTATTTACAACCATGTTGCCGAAAGTCCAACACGGGGTTTTCTGGATTTAACAAGTTTTTGGCAATAAGTTTAAAAATACATGTCTGTAGTTCTTTTTTTTTTCCTGCATTAGAATTTTATATGAAAGACGTGGTGCACGAAACCCATCTTTTTCCACTGCTCGTGTTATTCAAGTCCTAAACCTACAAGTTAAATAAGCAAACAGAAGGCAACCCATAAAGCAAAAAAAAACAGTGGTATAGGGGGTAGCATCTTGGTAAGACAATCTTTATATCCTAAATTAGAAATGTTATTATTGATTTTTTCCCAGGCATAAATGTAGTTATTGTTAAGCCCTTGAAAGCAGGCACTGAACTAGATAATGCGAAAGTATTTCTTCTACATTAGAGTACTAAGAGGCTTTCATGAATCGGATTCTTTCCTAAACACTCTATCGAACCAGATGATTTACAACTGTACTTACATAAATCAGATTGGTCATCATTTATTCGGCTATCATATCTTTCTTATAGACTTCTATGAATTCTTCAGTAATTTTTGGATACAGAGTAGCGGGACTTGGAACTAACTTGAAACAAAATAATGACAATGTGTTTGTGTACTTGAACTCACAGAGTGGATTTAGTTTTCAAGTTTACGTTTGAAGCAATTTATACGCATCTCGAATAACATGGCAGGCACGTGTTCAATTTAGTTTTGAATATTAATATGCTGAGCGATACAAAGACATTTTCAGACAAAGTGGATACTCAGATAAAATGAGCATTCATGTAAAAGGAAAAAAAAAACGTATGGCGTAAGATTTCTATCAAAGAACAGCTTTGAAATATTGTATTGGTAGGTACATCGCAACCGTATTCATATGAAATAGTATTTGCCATACCACACACACACACACACACACACAAAACTTTTCTTATACCGTGTAAAGGACGCATTATATACTACAAAAAAGAGCATGGTTTATTGTCTCCGTTTTTTAAACGCTAAGCTATCTAAACAGGCTTTGATTTACATTTTAAATATACTCTAAGAAATATTTGGAAGCATTTAAAACAAATAATTGGGCTATTCATAGTTTAGAGGTAGGTTTAATGTCCTTCAGAATGAATACAATTTTTTTCCTATCTTAATTCAGTTTGGCTGGTAATTACAATCTTAATTAAGTAACCATCAAGTTTTGGATAGAATGATGAAGGCAATCAGATGACAACATACTAATTTGAAGAAATATATCAACCAATACCAATTGGAAAAATACCAAAAAACCCACACCGCTTTAGGTACAACAGACATGTAATATAATGACTTTTGTAAAAAAAAAAAGCTGTTAAAGCTCATATACCCCACAGCCTAACGGATAGAATATCTAAAATTTGAATAAAAAATATTCAAAATAAAAGATCACAATTATACATCGTTTCTTTTCAAAACCAATGAAATCTTGATTTAACGTGTTCAGGCAATTCCTGAATTTGAATAATGTAATTTGTTCTAAACTCAGGATGTGAAATCTGCGCCATCCGACTAAATGGGACTTTTAGAGAGACATGATCTTTAATCATGCACACCAAGTTAGAGTTCCTAAATATTTCATAGACTCGCGACATCTTCAACTCATATTTAGTCTTCACACGCAGACAACTCGAGGCTAACTGCTCATATAGTCTAAATTTGTTGCAGTCCTAAAAACAATTAGTGGAACTTGAGAGAGCTGCGTTACCCGCCTATCTTTTGATCCTTGTTTGAAGCATGTCTTGGCCATCAATTTCCACGAGTTTTTATTTTGTTTTGCAAAGTAATCAATAATCTTTTCCTTGTAGCATTACGTGATCAAACTTTGTACCTTGTCCATGTCGATTGGATAGTAATTCACTGCTAATTACGTGCAATAAACCTGCAAATAATTACTGTTTCTGCATTAATCCCTTCATTATTTTTCTAGGTTTAGTAATGTCATGCTATTCTGTTGTTGGAATGTATCATGCGTTTTTTATTGAACAGTTATGTTCCGGTTTCTTCTCTCACTATATCTATAGACCTGAGTGGAGCAGTGCCGAACTTGTGAGACTGTCCCATCTCACTAGGCGAACCTTGCGACTGAGTTTCGAAACCGGAATCTTTACTGGCTACAGAAAGAGATTTGGAGGGCCAAGACATTTCAAGGTCATCCTCGCAAGTCGGATTGCTGGGCACTGTGGAGTCAAGCTCTGATTGGTCGCATGAAATAATGACTGATAAACCAGGTCTAACAGCATCATTGAATCTAGCGTAAAAAGAAGATTCAGGTGGAAAGAGGTCCAGACGTTCCACGGTTTCGTCAGCGTCATGGTCCTTAATCTCATTTAGGACGCAGGGCTCAGGTGACCCCAAATTTCTGAGACAAAGAGAAGGTGAAGACCCAGTGATATCTGATGTTTTCTCTGTATCTGTAAACTCGGTTTTTATTATAGAAGGGGGAGAAACACTATTTGGTGCTCTGACGGGATTATCGTGATCTTCACTGCTCATGTTTTTTATTCTTGACACTATGTCTAAATATGCCAGCTCGGGGTGGGAAGGGTCGTTCTGCCTGGTGTAAGTCAAATCCTGTGCGGGCGAGAAGGCCACTGGGCGAGGTGGCCTTGCTGCAGTGTTTGGGCTCAGAAACTGTGGTCGCTTAGGCCTGTGAGCTCTCAAACCCCAGGGTCCTCGAGGTCGAACAGGTGGGGACATAGACATATTCTCTCCACTGCTCCATGATTCCCCAGCCTTTGTCGGTGAGAAGGGATCAGAGTGTAAATGGTTGTCATTTGAGTCAGCCACATCAGATTTTTCTCTGCTGAAAATCTTATGGCTTGAAATTCTGCTAGGAAAAACAAATATTTTGCTCCTATCGGGGTCGAAGACGGGTGCATCCTCGCTAGGTTGTTGAATAATTACCTTTGGCGTGGGCGGGTTTGACGTGGAGTTGCCCAGGCTGCTTCCACTGCTGCTGGAAAACCGCCTGGCAAACGTGCTCTGGTTTTCGGTTGAAGATAACGATTCAAGCATGGAAGGATCATCAAGACTCGGGTTATTTCGGTTAGGTTCAGGAGATCCCAGTTTTCGCCTCGATCGTCGTCTGTCTGGTACAACATTGAGAAACTGAGTTTTCTTGTTGGCACCTCGATCATTACCTTCGACATTTTCCTTTATGGCATGACGAGAGCTTATTGGACACTCTGCTCCACCGTTGCTAGTTTGTAGCTGCTGATTCTTGTCAGATTCTTTTACCTTCACCCGAAGTTGCTTTTGGTTCCTTAGGGCGGACTGAAAATCTGAGTCGCTGTCACTTCCCGCTGAGGATGACACATGAGTTTGTTGGTGTAGTTTAAGAAGCGAATCTCTTGACCGGAAACTCTTCAGTTGCTTCCTGCCTCTTGCTCCTCCTCTAGATCCACTGGACTGTTGTGTTCTGAACATCAAACCTGAACTCTGAGGGAGCTGCGTCCTAATGCCTCTCATCGGAGAACATGTATCCACGTTGTCACCATCCTCAAGCACTTTAGATCCCGCGGCACCATCCTCTAGGTCGGAACCAGGAGATTTTTCAGCCTCGCTACCACTGTCAGCAATGCTAGAACTCATAAAAGCTACACCGCCATCTTCGCTGGCCTGAGAGAACATAGTGGTGACCTTGACTCGTTTTAAAGGAGAGGAAGAAGCGTTCGAACTTTCTGATCCTGTATTTGCAAGAACATTTTTAGAGCGAGCATTTTCAAAACAACTGAGATTTGCGTCCTTATGTGAAGAGTCCGTGCTACCCGGGTCTTTGCCATAATCTATCAGCAACATCGCTGTAACACGAGCTTTGAGGTCAGCTACGGAGACTTCTAAGTCTTCTTGAAAGTTGTCCCTCTGGGTTTTTAAACTGAACATATCCTGATTTAGCAGGGGTTTTTGACTTGCATGATGACAACCACTTTGAATTGTAGTTACAATAACACTTTTCCTCTCTTCAAATAAGGTATTTCCGGCATCAACCTCTGGCTCATGTGTTTCGACCTGGGTTAAAAGGCCATCTATATTTTCTTGAGTTTGTTCGGTATCTTGCTTTATACCCTCTTTCTCGTAGGATGTTAGCGCGCCTGTACAATTATTAACATTTCCTTTCAAACTTTTGCACAAAGAATTCAACCAATCATTGCTTCTAAAGTCATGGTTTTCTTCATCGTCTCGTTCATTTTCATTTTTGTTATGCTTTGAATAGTCAATATTTTCTTCTAACTTCCAAGGAGTTTTATCATTTGAGATATTGGCATTAATTGCTGATAATACACCACCAAGAGTGAATGAATCTGTTGTTTTCTCTGTGTCTGGGAATTGCTGAGTCGCGCTTACAGGGGAATCGCAACTGGCCAAGGAAAACTCGCTTTCTTTCTGAGCTTCGCGATAGTCACCAAGCTGCAAAGTCTTTGTTGACACATGCTTTTCCTCTGCAGGAAGCTTCTCTGTACGTTCGTGAAATCTAGATTCAACGTTAAAGTTTAGTCTTTTGGTAACAGTAATACTTGAGACCTTGGTCGTCGCTGTACCAACATTATCAAGAGTTTTTTCCACTGTCTTGGTATCCAGAACCTGGCATGAAGAATCCGGTTTTGACAGAGGGGAACAGTTTTGCTCAGACATAGCAGTCCTTTCTGCATGTTCTGTTTGAGCTTTGTCCATGACGTCCTCCAGTAAAGCTTGCGCAAATTTGAATATTCCAGACTTTGGCGACACGCTACGAGTTGTTGGTTGGTCGTCCTGGTCATCAACGGCAAGGGTTGAACGAGTGAAAACTAAATTTGAGGCTGTTTCCATCTGTTTATTGGTGGGTACAGAGTTGTTTCCGTTTGCAAAAGACGTTTTTGTTATATGTACATTCTCCATAGGGTTGTCACATGATTGCGATTGAACAGTTTTTAAATTTCTCTTCAATTCTACTTCAGTATTATCTTTAAAGTTAAAACTTGAATCGAATATTGTTTTCTTCTCTACTAGGTCATCAAATGCCCCTCCTGTTGGAGTATTCTTTAGGGGAGATTCATTCGTGTTATCAAAGCCCTGTGAACCTGGTGAACACACTGCACGTTTAGGTAAATCTTTTACTATGGTTTCCTTTAACTTCAATGTAGGTGTGGCATTACCACTGGATTCATCAAACTCTTCAGAGATTCGCTGAGGGAGCCTCACAATCGTTCCGCGTGCCGAGCCAACATCCGGATAGACGAATCTGTCTCTCACTTGCCAAATTTTAAGCCTGTTTTCACTGCTTGCCTCACTGAGACTGCAGTCACTCTGGGTATCCTCCTCTGTAATCTGAGAGAGGGGTGTGTGCAGTAGGCCTGGACCACATGGGCTGATAGCATCTTTGACTAACAGTGAATTCGTCAGTTCGTCAAATTCGTCACCCGATTTAGACAAGACTAATTCAAGATCCTCAGTTAATCCAGAATCAAGATCGTCGTGCGAAATAGCTGAAGAGAGTTCGGTGTCAGACAACATTAGAAACTGGTCTCTGCCCTCTTCATCGGACGAAAACTCAAGACCTACTATTCGAGGGATAAAGTTTGATTTGTCTTCGCTTGTCTCATCGCCACAATCCAGCTCAGATCCTGAAAGCAGCATCGAGGACAATTTTTGTGACTGTTGAGGGCTCGATACAGGGATTTGTTCTGGCACTCTCATGACTTCTAGACCTGCAGCACTTTTTAACACTGACAGATCGGCATTTTGAAATACCTCAAGCATTTTAAAGTCCCCAGGAATTACGTTGTTCGATTTGCTTATGTCTGATTTAGGCTGTTCAGCAAAACTTTCTTGATTTAGAGGTGTTGATTTATCTTGAGTTGGATGTGCCCCATCATTAAGAGACACAACTTCTTCTGCTTCTAAAGCATTTCCTTCATCTTTGGAAACATTTTTATCTGTATTTGGTGCTATTTTGCAACGCTCCTGAATTGGGTTGTCCGTTTTGGCATAACTTTTTGTTTCATCCAGTACTTCGCCAGCCTCCGTCTGACAAATTTCTTTTGTGCTAGACTCAGATGGGTCACTACATGTTTTTTTCGAGCGCTTTTTCAATGAGAAGGAGCTGTGATTTATTCGCGTGATTTCCTTGTCACATTCATCTCCGGAGCTATCATCATTGTAGTTTGATACGTTTCCAGAGCGATTGATCTTGTTATCTCGCGGAATGGTGATTTCGACGTCCATACTTTTTATCTCATTCTCACCCTTTTTTATTTCAAAAGTGCCATTAGTTTTTTCCGTGGACTGATCAGACCGATTATTGTCGTGGCAATCGATCAAAGCCTGAACAATATCCCAGTTATCTTTGGAGCCTTTTCTTCGTTGATGCTGTAAAAAATCTTCATAAGCATCGCTTTCTTCACCATTGTCTTCTACCTCTATATCAGGAATCTCTGTGTCTTCGTCACATGTAGACCTTTTGTGGTAATCTGTGTTGAGCCAACTCTCACTAAAGGCTTTTTGAAGGACCCGCCTTTGAAGGGGTACAGAATTTTTGCATTTGCGTAAGTTGCCCGCCTCGTGTGTATCGGGTCTACAAGCTGAGGCTGAAGTTAACGAATCTGGAGAGGATGCTACAGTGATTGAAGCCCTTGGAGACGGAATTGGACTGTGTCCACCGTAGTCTGACACCTGGAGAAGATCATCAGCGTATAAATTCGACATACGAGAGACTGCTAGAAAAGGCCTCGTGGCACTTCCAACCATCTCGTCATTCAAGGAACTGGGAAGCGAGTCGTCACTGAAAGCATCTATGAGGTCAATATCAGGCTCGCTATACGTGCTACTGCTGCTGTTCTGTCGCATGAGCCTCGACTGGTGCATCATCACCTCCATATCGTCAACATCTTTACACTCGTCTGAGCCAGCCAAGGATGCATTGCTATCGGTACCGATATCGACGTCTTCGTCGTCACTTCTGAAATCCATTTCATTATGATCTGATTCCTCACCTTGGTCGTTTAGTTGACTCAGTCGCCGCAGTTTTAAGGTATGCTCACATGCTTCAGCTTTTTTCCAGTCAGGCATTCCTATATCCCGAGCATTTAATTCATCTAGAGCTAAATTCAGAGTTGATAAACCAACAAACTCTTCTAAAGATTCTACAGAGAGATGTGGATACATGGACGTTTTGCTGAAATCGCTAGTCGATTGCTTGTCTAGAGAGCTCATATTGCTTAGATCTGTTAAAGAACCTAGAGTGGATGATTCCTGGACCGAGGAAGGTACTGAACTATGTACTTTGTTATCCGATAAAAAGTGATTTCTTTCGTGTGTCTTTTTCATGTCTGAATCTGAATCTTTTGTGAGGATATCTGTGTCATAACTAGTCTTTGACAGCGAATTCAGATTATCTGCTGAATTTTTTTCACAACCGTTGTGTCTACTTGGAGACAATTTGTTACTTGGCGAGCTTGATACAGAAGGAAATCTAGCCTTTAAAAGCAAATGCTTTGGTGAATTCGGCACTGTTAGAAATGCGGTATGCGCTGAACCCAAAGGAGATATGACAATCTCTGGAGTGTTTCTTCCTTCCGAAAACACATTATTTGAACTGCAGGCAGAGTAACTGGGAGATAGTAAGTAAAGAGAGTTATGAATAGGTAATTCATCAATATTTTTTTCTTGGTCCCAATCATTGATATGAAAAGCTGGTTCTTGACATCGTGATGGCCGTGAAGAAGAGACCTCTTGGAGCTCCCTGTCTTTTGTCTTGTTCTGCATCATTTTAGAATCACGTGAAGCGATAGATTTGCTTTGAGATACAAGCACTATGTCTTGAGAACAGGTTTTACTAATACAATCATTTTGATTTGCTGTGGTATCTTCATGGTTTGAAGGAATATGAGGGTCTTTTGTCTTCTGAATTAAAGGTAAGCCTAAGGGCTCACCAGCATTCATAAAGTCCACCTCAATATCCAGGCTGTTTAAAGAATTTTGGTGCGAGTTATTCTGATACTTCAGTCGAGAAAGTTTTGAGTGGGTTCTTGCCCAGTGAGCCCCATCACACACGGCAGGTGTTGAAAACCGCCTCTTTGCCTTGTTAATGCCATAAACTAGACTACTAAACCCACTAGATGTATTGGCATTTTCAATACTAAAGTCATATGGAAGTCGACTCAAAACGGGTTCTGTGTTTTCTTTTTCCAATACAATGTTTTGGTTTTCTTCCTCGTTTTCTTGAAAAATTTTAGTATCATTTTCCGTATACATGCCGTTGCAAGGTTTCAGATATGATGCTAGGTCTTGTTGGAGTTCATACATCTTTACGATAAGATCTTTGGAATCTACAGTAGGATATGACCGAGCCGGGCTGCTTTGATTGCTTTTTTTCAAACTAGCTATCTCCTCTGACTTACTCGATCTTTCTTCTTCTTTGACTTGACTTTCATTGAATTTAACAAAATCTGGCGGTGGTGTACCTTTTTCTATACACTCTTTATGACTTGCAAATTTTGCACTGGTACAGATTGTCGTTTGGGCTAATAACTGTCCATTATGAAGGTCTGAGAAAGGCGCTCGCAGTTTTTGGTAATTAAGAGGAGAACTCGTAACTGAAACTTCATTTCCTTTTGAACACTCAGGGTAGAGGCTAGACTTTTCTACATGTAATTTTCCTGTCTCAGACTTATGAGGAGCCTCAAAGTTTTGATTCAAAGCTTTATCGAAACTAAATTGAAAATTTGTTTTTGTTCCAACGGTAGGGGTAAAAGACTCGGGGCTATCTATTTGTTTATTTTCTGAGTCACCTACCGATGCTTTCAGTGATACCAGTTTTTCAGTTCTTTTAGAATATGGTGACATACGCGTAGCATCTCTCCAACTCGACGGTGCGTACCGCTCCGGGACTCTTTTATCAACACTGATAGGGTTAAGGTGCTTTTCAAACTGTTTTGGAAATAGAGTCAAACCAACGCCAGGATCTTTGGGAAAGGCTAGTTCCTTTATCTCAGTTGCTTGTTCATCCTGAAAAGGGCTTAATGTCTTATTTGGTTTCTGTTTGTGCCTGTTATCTATATGCAGCAATTCAGCTTCAATAAGCTCTATTGTTTCATCTATAACATTGAACTTGAAAAAGCTTCCATCTTTATTTGAGTTGTTCGGGATACATTCACTGTTTGTAAAAGGTGTCTGTTTATGAGAAGAATCTCTCTTATAATTCCAGCCCGAATGCCTGTAAAGCGCACGATTAAAATCTTCTTCAGCGGTGTAGTTTGGATTCCCGGGGCCAGTCTTTACACTTAACGAAGTATCCGTGTACGTAGAAGAGATGTGACTTCCTACCCATTCAGTCTGAGAGGACACTTCGTAACATGTTACACCCGTCTGGGTGAACTTATCGAAAACGTGAACGTGTTCACTTGCCTTTGTCTGCTGATGTGCGTGACTGCAACTCATGCACGTAGTCCCGTTGTGCTCATCTACAAAATGGGGATTATTGCGGGCGTTCCAGCTTTCTTCACTACACTGCGTTCCCTTATCTTTGGCCAGAAAGTAATATGCGTGGAGCGGGTTCAATGAATGTGATAGGCAAATTTGCCCAGGATCGTTGGAATGAGAACCAGATGCCTGGACCGCTCGGCTAATAGTATGAACAGCGTTTCGAAAATTATCGCCCTCATCACTCAAACTACCTTTTTTAGGACTTGATGAAAACAAGATATTGGGGTTGAATCCATTTCCCTTAAGCGATACTAGTGATGACGAGCTCGAATTTCTTCTGAAAGGGTTCGCACCAAGTAGAATGTTTTTCGTAAAGTTACTGATGGGCCTTTGGTTCAAAGTAAGCTTTACTGTTGATGGGAATTCGTCAACGTCTGTCTCTGACTGGTAGTCGCTTCCACCTGGCATAGACAGATTACCTTTTGACCCTGACCTGCCAGTGAAGGTGAAGGCCGAGCGGGACGAGCCTGGACTAGACTCAATGCTTCTCGGGACTGACATCGGCGTTGAAGTTTGTGATGAGAACTGTTTTTCGTTTTGAATTACAGTGAGAAACGGTTTGGCAGAGTGAGAAGGGCTTTCATCGCCTATACCCTTTGGGATCTGATGGACCTGCACATTAGACTTCGAGTCTGCTGGTTTTTTATTTTTGCTATGAACAGGTGGAGTTTGTTTGTCTAATGGTCTTATTTCTGCTTCTCCAGAGCTTTGAGGAGTATGCTTTTGTTTGGATAACTGTTCAGCATAATGATGATCGTCTTTTTCTTGAGCACGAGGCTTTGAATTACAACATCGATGTTGACAACAACAACAGTGTTGTTTTTCGAATGTATCATGATCATTCATATCGTAACTGCTACGGCGAAGGTTGTTGTGTGGTCTCCTATCATTGCTCATGTTATGAACCGTATAAACATTTTCTCCACCTTCACGAGCTTGGTGGTGGCAAACATGTGAATGATATTGTCGATGTTTACTATGACGTCTTGTTTGGTTTTCCCTATCCATACTGAAAGTAGGAGTTAAAGATAACGGGCTGGATGGAGATTTTGACGGCGACACACTTCTAGAAAGTCGATGATCCCTTGCTTTGCCTCTTTTTCTGTGGGAACTTTCCAGATTAGTCTCGTTCGCCTCAATCAAATACGATTTCTTTCGATGAGGACTAGGAGACCGAGAACTGTTTTTGCTGGCAAGGAAATCATTTATAATTATGGGTTTTTCTTCAGAAAAAGAGGCTCTCCTGGCTGATCCGCGGCGCTTGCTCAAGTCACATGGTAGTAAATTGTCGTCCTCATTGTCAGGGTTGGACACATGATTGTTCAGCTCTCGAAGCCTTTCCTCTGAGATGCGCCTAAGCCTCGCGACTGTTGGAACGTCAAGTGAGAATCGCCGTTGCTCCAGCGGCTTATCGTTGATACTCAACTGAGGAAGTTGACTGCTGCCACGCCTTTTTTCTAGAAGTTTCTGACTGGTAGGCGAGAGTCTTAATTTATGCTCTTGTCTGTTGTGTCTGGTTTTGCCTCCACTTTTAGATTTTCCAGAGTTCTCTGAACAAACCTCATCATCTGTTTCCTTAGATGACGCCGTTCCCTCAGTGTCAAGACTGTCCTGCTGGTTGTCAAGCTGACCTACTTCTATTACCGTTACTGGAGATTGAGGGATGGGTGACAAGGAAGAGGAGGAGCATCTAGATAGAGGGATATTGAGATGATTACCCTCTTGCGGCAGTGTGGCAAGTTCCTGACACTTTCTATTGCCATCTGAGTCTTGGTCAACATCTTCCAAAACTATTGAAACCATAGCAGGCTCAATGGACTTGAGAGGGGGGTTTCGTTTGTGCAATACCTCGGCATCGCCAACTGCACCCCTCAGATGACTAATGCTGTTTGTATCAGACTGTTCTTGGCGTGTTTTAAGTTTATTTTGAAGGTTGCCATCTAGGTGTAAACTACGGTTTAGTCCAAACTGCATGATATCAGCAACCTCCAAGCTGTCACCTGATGTAATAGAGATTGATTGATTCATCTGATTGGTTTTGTGTGATGAAAATGTACCTATTCTTTCCTGCTGCATAGCTGGATCCGTTTTGTTTCCTATATACTTGGCAACACTGTTTGAGGGTTCTTTGGGCCTAGAAACATAATCATTGGCATTTTTCACGGCAGACAAGTAGTTCTGATCATGCTTATTTTTTTCCTCTGAAACATCATTGCAGTTAGATTGATCTACTTTGTCTTCTTCTACTTCCAGGCGAGAATAGCTTTTAGCAAGATCATGTTTTAGATTGAGATTCTGACCATTTTCATTCAGATCTTGTTCTGGAACACTTTCTGCACCGTTTAATTTTTCTTTTCGTTTTCTATTTGAACTTTGGCGTTTGTGAACCTTGTCAGTATTTTTCTGTTCTGTGTGAGGAAGCGCTCTTCTTTTTGGCTGTCTTACAGTTTGCTGAAGTTGGGGTGGAATCTGTTCCTGTTGTTTACGGTATGCTGACGTCTGCTGCCACTCGGGTGTTTCCAATTTAACATGAGCGTCAATCATTTCGGAACAACTACTGAGAGAGTCGCTCTCTGATTGATTACTCCCGCACCGCGACTGCTCTGAGGTAGTGCTTTTACCGCTACTCGACATTGTATCTGAGATAAACATTTGCAGACGCGCCTCTTTGTCAAACGGATCAAATCCTGATTTTCTTATACGCAACTCATCTTCTTCCGTTAGAGTCTCCAGGTGCAGGGGCAGAGATTTCTGCCTGGCAGTAGCGAACTGCCTCATTTTGTTGACTCTAGAACTGAGTGGACCTCCCTGGGGCATTTGACTTGAAGTCGGTGAGTGAGCAACAATGTAGTCACCTATACGTTCATTTCGAGAGCCCAAATCGCCTCCTTTTGGCAAGTAACTGGCTGCCTCATCCAGAATAGAAGAAATGGAGCTTACATGGCTGTCATGTCTTTGTAAAAGATGTTGCGGTCTATACCCAGACTTTTCCCCACCCGTTGCTGCCTGGTATCGATTGATATTACCTGGTTCAAACTGTCCGACGCTTTTGCCATGGTGGAGTCCTCGTCCAGCAGCATCCTTAGTCTCATTGTTTGTTGCTACTGCGGTATCGCTATTCCCCCTCCCAGTCCCAGAGTTTGACTCAGAATGAGCTCTTGAAATTTTGTTGTACCAGTCTTTGAGAAAGCGTTCTGGAAGGAAACCCTCCGCAGCGCCGAACCCCAAACCCATAAGCACTCTTTCGGCATGGCTAGGACTGAAAGGTTGCGCAAATACATTAATCGCACCTTCAGAGGCCGAGCCAGTGGCTGTGCTATCAATACTCGCTATCCGCTGCATCGTTGGATTTACAGACAGAAATGTAGCAAGGTTTGGATGCTGCTCGGGCAGGTTGTTTGGAGAGGCAGGAGATATTGACCCAACAGGAGACGCTCTAAGAGACCCGTTCTCCATGCTTATTGAGGACACAGAAGAAACCATAGATGATTTGGAATAGGAATCGCTAGTCTGATGTCTATTTGTTGACCCAGAAAAGCGGTCGTCGTTTGGTCCTCTACGCAGGTTATATCTTTCTGAAGCAGAATTCCATTGAGGCCTTTTGGAAGCTTGGGGCTCCTCCTCGTCAGGGATGATTAAGTCTTTGCGGCGCTTTTTCTCAAAGTTGTCTTTTTTGGCGGAGAGTACTGGAGATGAAGTGGCCGACGCTGGTGCGCTACCCGATTCTCGTTGTAGGAGCTGCTTACGTTGCAAGCGCTGTAACCTCTCTAGCAAAGCCTCGTTCCCGGACAACATTTCTGATTGCTCATAATTACGCCTTTGTTTTTTCAGCGCAGACTTGAGAGGAAGTGGCTGATCTTGGGGAGTTTGGCTCTGTCCGACAACGCGGTGAAAAATCTTCTCCAGGTATAACTTATCGGCCGCATCGAGATTCCCTCTCGAGCCCAAAAACTCAATGCTGTCAATAAGCTTGCCTGTGATGGACTGAACGTCACCAGCCCTGCCATAACTGTCTTGGGAGAAACGACGCTGGTATTCTGCCAACTCATCATCTCCCCCTGCAGCCGCCGCCCCCGCGCTCGAGCGTGACGTCGACGTGCTGGTTGTTGAGCTCTGCCTAGATATTCTCTGGCGCCTGGAAGAGGAGCTCCCAGCCGTTGTGCCAACTCTCCCTGGGTATACTGTAGTACCTCCACCGCCTCCTCCCATCCACATGTGTCGCCCACTGGAGCCAGCCCATCCCACACTAGGACTGTAGCGGTTGTCAAAAAGTCTTAACGAACTGTTGAATGAGTCCGAAGAGCTTCTAGAGAAGCACAAGGATTCGACCTCTTCAAAAGTTGAAGCAGAGGATGCAACACTTTGGGGGCTTTTGCGGGACGTTGTCTTCCAGAAGTCGTCGTCCCAAGAGAAAAGTTGATTCTGTCTGCGCTGGGGACCGCCAGGGTTCTCCCAACTAAGACGAAGGTTCTCGGCAGTGCGATACCTCTGCAAACTGGGAAGAAAAGACATAGACCTGGTCAGAATGTACATGATTATACTCAACAAATTTGACCTTTTTACATTATTTCATATAAGTCTTCAAGCCAGTTCACATTAAAATTACAAAGTTGAGTATACATCGTTATCGCTTGAATCCATTACAGGTTGTCATAAAAAAGAGTGTTCAAATATCTAAGTTATGCATTTACAATGTGAAACCCTTCGCGCCGAAAGTTTTCCTCTTTTGAGAATCGCAGAGATAAGGTTGTATATTGCACACAACAGAATAAAGTTCAAGCAGGATAAAAGCAAACCCGTTTAAATTGACATGATTTTTCCGGTTTAAAAGGAAAGCAGTGTACCTGAATGTTAGGAAGGACATTAGTCCAAACAAAACGATGTAATCATGCTAAAGCTATAACCTCAAAGATCTGTAAAGAAAAGTCACTTTTCCTCCTCTTTTCCGTCAATACTTCATATACTCTTTTTTCTCGGCACTTTCTTTCTCTAAATCTTTTATCAGTTGATTCATTTATTCTCTCATTCATTCATTCTTTATTCTTAAAAAAATACAACGTGTCTATTTTCAATCTTTTATTAGTGTCATTCTAAAATGATCTCTTTATAATAGTAATTATCGTCTATAAAATCATAAAAAATAGATACGTTTACTCCAAACAAGATCACACAGAGACTTTTGCTATTATAAGGCACAAACTATTGTATGGAACAACGTGGTATTTCTCTTCGACGAGAAGGTATGGATTATTCGACGCGTCAATGCGTTTCTATGGAGACGCGACCCACCCTAGAAGGAAACGGCTTAGATTACCCGTGGTCGTGACTGAAAGCTTACACTGCCGATTGCAGTGTGATATTTCAATAATTAGCTTACTGTGCGCCTTTCCTTCTTGCTTTATTTTTGTCTGTTTTTTATTCTAATTCGCTTTTCATCATTCTCTATCTCCTTTCAGTTCACGCCTCGCTAATCACCGGTTCCTGTGAAAAAAAACTATCTTAGTAGGATATAATTATGCTTATTGTTTTTTGTCTGTTCTCCTGTCTTTGCGCAACTGTGTCTTTCTAGCCCTCTCTATCTTTTTTTCTCTTAATATTTTTGGTCTGATGTTGTGTTTTTCCGTTCTCGCTGACACCATTTTCTGTCTGTATTTCTTTGTATTTCTCTCTCTCTATCTATCTATTTATCTGTCTATTCATCTATCTACCTACTTACCTGCTACTTATCTACCCACCTACCTACCTATCTGTCTATCTATCTACCTACCTACCTACCTATCTATCTGTGTGTCTATCTATCTATCTATTTATCTATTTATCTATCTATCTACCTGCTACTTATCTACCTACCTACCTATCTATATGTCTATCTATTTATCTATATATCTATTTATCTATCTTTAGAGACAGCCCAACAGTTTGCCTGAAGAGTGCGTCCCGGCCGGAGACGATTGCAAAACAATTTAGTACGGTAAGCAAAAAAATGTAAGGAAATTTACAGTACTACATATCTATCTACTTTCTGCCTTTGTCTTCCGAAGTAATCGATTAAGCCAATTACAGTCCTCGACCTTTTAGCAGAGCATAGAGCGGTTAACAGACAGAAAAATGGACTTCTTGTGCAAAAGGTAGGCCTACGATGCGTTATGATTATGCAGGAAACAGTTTCACAGCAAATCTTATCTGTGCATGAAGACTTTATAGGCAGAAAAAAGATAAGAACAATAAATGTTTTTGGAACTAGGACTGAATTTCTAACCGCAGCTATAGCTATGATTCTCCTGTGAGCCTTAATTCTATTTTGTAAATTGCATCAACTATAACTGTTACAAAAGTCATCGCAATAAAAACACAACCCCTACAAAATGAAGCTAGTTTTATAATTTTAGGAAACAAAGAGGTATATATTTGTGTGTCCAAAGCAAGTCACTTTGTTGGTTCTGACCAATGAATGCTTTGTTGAGATTTTTCAGGCCACATGCATCGAAAGAGGAGAAAATTATGGATTTCTTCAATTATCTGGCGATGAGCTGTATTAAAGGAGATGCGCTCTTCCCACGATTTGTTTTTGGTCTGTGATGAACTACATCAAGGCAAACGACCAACGGATGTGAAGATATCAAAAGCAGCTCAAATCATTATTCCATACTGCACACCTCAACATAATTATACGAACTGAAAAAAACATTTGAGCGCATTGCCAAGAGATCACACCCGAAGATGAAATCAAAGGAATTAAAACGAAAGATAAACAGCATCACCGAAATAATCGCACAAATATACAGGAATAGAGAAATCTGCTGTGACGAGTACGTAGAACAAAGGTCTAAAGAAACCAATCCTTAACTTCGTAAAGAAATACGTGCTAGGTTGCAACCTGTAGAACAGTAGTTTTAATTTTGATGAAAACCAATCAAGATGCCCAGTTTAAATAAAAACCGTTTGAATGTTTTATCCTCTGCATAATGTCTTGCTGAAACCCGTGGTGAGCAGGGGTGACAAAAGCACTGCAAATCTTACTGAATAAGTTTTCACTGTCCTTTTGCTAAATGGAAGAGGCAACGTTTCGACTCGATTACTTATGAAAAGATATCAAGCGATTATTTAGTGGTCCAATTTGTATTTAAAAGCGAACTGACAATTTTTGTCAACTTTTGTATTTTTTCCCTTCTGATAAAAATACAACCTGAATTTCTGCAGTCTTCCCATAAAGCGTTTTTATCAGATTTCGCCACAAACAATCTGTTTCGCCGCGGGTAAAATTTTTTATATCGTTAATTGCGGAACAGCGCAACTGGATTACTGCATTTTATCCTTCTTTCTGAAGGATGGGCTTTTCACACAAAAAGAAATAGCTCAAGATATCATGACTTTCTAAAATGGCTAAGCCAATAACCAAGTATATCAACGGATTCTTTTTTGTATTTATTCCGTTTTTCTTTCAAAATACAGAGTAATTGGTATATTCAATTTAATGGTACGTTTTAATCAATAGATACAGGAATTTGAAAGACATAGTATTATCTTCTCCTCATCCTTTTCTTTCTCTGTTTCTACCATAAACTAAATTTTTATCACCTTCTGTCCCTGCCTCTTTTGACTTACATTTCTTTGGTCTCTTCATATTCTCTCCTTGTCCATATCTTCACCTAACCTACAGCAAAATGGAACCGTCTGTTTCTTAAAGGAACGCCAGGCAATTATGCCACGTGAAAGGCAATATAATGTTCTTTTTTACACCTACTTTCATAATTTTTTTATACCATTACGTCAATAGTTTATGCAATGATCATTAAGATTACACTTTTTGCCATTAAATTAGACAGCATATCTCAGTATTTCCAATCATTATAAATTTGAGCCATGTATGGTTCGTGTGAATGTATTTATAGCACAATATCGAGTTATTGAGTTCATATTCAGCAGATATTCCGATTCTTTGAAGAACATGATATGCGAGAAAAAGGCGTACACGTATTGGACCGATTTGCAAAAAACAAGTCCTTCAGGGAATAATAATCCGCCAGGTATTGAAAAAGTTGATATACCCTCCCGCCACCAGGCTTAATGAGTCGCATGGCGGACATTTTGGTTTTTAAAAATAGATTCTTGTCTAAACTTTTTGCTAAAAAAAGTTTTAATCCTTGGTGTTTCAGAAAAATACATTTTTCAAAATATTATCGCATCGTAATGTAAGTATTGTGACTTACAAATCAGTTAGATTGGAAAGTACACGTTTGTAGAGTCACGCAATTCGGTACGTCAATGTCAACTTAAACTTTTTGTTTCTCTTTGACCAGTTTTCATTGTTTCGTTTTCCACAGTACATACTCTAAGATAAGCAAAAGAACAACAACAACAAAAAAGCTTCACAGTCGCTAGCCTTGACAAACGATGTCGCATCACTGGCTCAGTCCGAATTTGAGCTTAGCCTAGAGAACGATATTTCCGACAAAGTTCGATTATACGAGTACTTACTGCAGCTGCTGTGGAAACCCACTCGATTTAGAAAAATCTAACTCTTTCATGAATGTAACGTGAGCTGTATATTCTCATAACTATATTTCATGAAGTATTTATCCTATTAATTAATTTGTTAAACATTTAATTTAACGTATAAACATTTTCCTTGCAAGTGTTTTCTAAAACGTCCACGCCCACATGCAATTTCAGAATTTTTTTCTTTAATTTTTGTAATAATTTGTTGAATTTTAGATGTCTAACGTTAAGAAAATTTTTCTATGAAATGGATCATGGAAGACTAAACAAATCAAATACCTTAATATATTAATTAATTGCAACAAACTTTTTAATCAAGAGTATAACAAATTTGACCTGCCGAGCTTCCAAAATCCAATAAATAATTTTCTTTTCAGTGTTAATAGAAGTAAACCAATCGACTGTGCACAGTTATATTTCTAAAACTTTGAAATAAAAATTTACACAAAGGGTTCTTGGTGTCAGTATTGCTCTTAAATTTAATTATATCCTAATGCATAAATAAACTAAATTTTCAATAAATTAATTTCAATTAAATTCATGCCCAGAGCTAGTAAACCTCAATCAACCAAAATCTCAAGAATCATCAAAATAATAGTAATATGTGATAAAATTATTATGAAAAATAACAGTAATAATAATAAAATTAATAATGCTAGTAATACAAATAATGATAGTAATAAAAGTAATGAATAATAACAATTATATTTTAATAATAATAATAATAATAATAATAATAATAATAATAATAAAAATAACGATAAAAATAATGATGGTAAAATAATTTGAAAATACTACCAAAATAATGATGAATATAATTACAATGATGATGATATTGATAATATTATAATAAAAACCTATAAAGATAAATAAGATAATAATAATATCAAAGAAATAATATTAATAATAAAATAATAATAGTAATATGATAATAACAACAACAACAACAACAACAACAACAACAACAATAGTAATAATAATAATAATAATAATAATAATAATAATAATAATAATAACAATAATAATAATAATAATAATAATAATAATAATAATAGTAATAACGACAATGATAAGTATTATTATCATAGTTATATTTTCACACAGGCAAATAAAGTAAAGCACTGTGAATATTTTTAAATCATTCGGTTGCACCATCTTTTAGGGTGCATCATTTCTGTGTAGAAAAGATTGCTGCATGTATCAAAGACAGACTTATCTGTTGTTTTATAATTATAATAGCTCGTTCTTTTCAATATGGGGATAATGTGTAATTAACTTTATATTGATTAATTTCTAGGGGTTTAAAGCAGATAACTATTCTTACCCTTTAAGGTCCTCTTCGAAAAACAAGTCAAAGCAAGTTATGCCTGATCAAAGCGTATAGCTCTGCACCATAAAAACATAATAGAACAGATATAATTTTTTGATGATAATACACTCATCACCAACACCAAAACATAATGTAGTTATAGTTCTAGAACTATAGATAAGTTTTCAAACCAGAGCATAACCATAAATGGCAGTTG
>BMAT01009247.1:27212-38994 GCA_019649035.1 Elysia marginata
ATTTCTTTAATTTTTGTAATAATTTGTTGAATTTTAAATGTTTAACGTTCAGCACATTTTTCTATGAAATGGAAGACTAAACAACCAAATACCTTAATATATTAATTAATTGCGACAAACTTTTTAATCAAGAGTATAAAAAATTTGACCTGCCGAACTTCCAAAATCCAATAAATAATTTTGTTTCAGTGTCAATAGAAGTAAACCAATCGACTGTACACAATTGTAATTTCTAAAACTGTGAAAGAAAAATTTATACTAAGGGTTCTTGGTGTCAGCCCTGCTCTTAAATTTGATTATATCCAATTACATAAACAAACTAAATTTTAAATAAATAATTTCATTTAAATTCCTACCCAGAGCAAGTAACCCTCAATCAACCGAAGTCTTAAGAATTATCAAAACAATAGTAAAAAAGATAAAACTATTATAAAAATAGCAGTAATAGTCGTAAAACTTAATAATGATAGTAATTAAAATAATGATAGTAATAAAGTAATGAATAATAATAATAATGATATTTTAAAAATTAATAATAGTAATAGCGAAAAAGAAAAATAATGATGGTAAAATAATTTGAAAATACTACCAAAATAATAATGAATATAATTACAATGATGATGATATTGATAGTATTATTAAAAAAAATAATAAAAATAAGTAAGATATTAATACTAATATCAAAGAAATAATATTAATAATAATGATAACAATAATAATAACAACAACAGTAATAACACTTATGACACAATTAGTATCAACAATAATATGATAATAATAATAATAATAATAATAATAATAATAATAATAATAATAAAAATAATGATAATAAAAAAATAATAATAATAATATTAATGATAATAATAATAATAATGATAATAATAGTAATAATAATAATGATATTAATAACAATAATAATAATAATAGTAATGACGGCAATGATAAGTATTATAATCATAGTAATATTTTCACAGAGACAAAGTAAAGCACTGGTTATATTTTTAAATCATTAAGTTGTTCCATCTTTAATGGTGCATTATTTCTGTGTAGAAAAGATTGCTGCATGTATCAAAGACTGACTTATTTACTGTTTTATAATTATAATAGCTCGTTCTTTTAAATTTGGGGATAATGTGTAATTAACTTTATATTAATTAATTTCTAGGGGTTTATACCAGAGAACTATTCTTACCGTTTAAGGTCCTCGTCGAAAAACAAGTCAAAGCAAGTTATGCCTGATCAAAGCGTATAGCTTCACACCATAAAAACATAATAGAACAGATATAATTTTTTGATGATAATACACTCATCACCAACACCAAAACATAATGTAGTTCTAGTTCTAGAACTATAGATAACATTCCAAACCGGAACATAACCATAAATGGCAGTTGCACGGTTACCATTAACTTCAGTACTTTTTATCCTTTCTGACGATCAATCGCAATGGTGTTAAGTGAGTGCTGTACAGTAGCAAGCCGGCCAGTACAATGTTACTCACTTGTGTGTCTGCCTGGTCCCAGGTCATTATTCGTGCTTTGCATGCGGAAATCAGGGCCAGATTGACGTTTGATCGGATTAGCTCTACTAAGGGACAAGAACGTCGTCTAGGTACAGCAAAGGCCTGATACTCGTAAATAATTGCAACAAGCATAACGGTCAACGCTCTCGTAATATAGGCCTAACATTCCATTGCGAGTAGATGCATTTTTTATTTCTTTCAATAAATTTTGAGTGTGCCGGCTCACTGAAGATCGGATCTACTGTGTTCTAATTATACTAAAAACTGGGAACAGATCAATAGAACACTTAGCCTATACTTTGTGTACTTCTCGTGGTTTGGATTGTGGGAGCTTAGATGACGGTCCTTTCACATGATACGTATACAATATTAAGGACAAGTACAGTTTCTGGAAATTTTGAAAAATTTTAGTCTTTGGTTTACTATTGCTTACTTATCATTTAAAAAACTCTTAAAATTTTAATGGGTTCATTATCACAAGTTGACCTTTGTTCTAACTTAAAGCAAAGTCAATGCACAAGATATTATCATTAAAAAACTGGCAGTGCCATATTAACTGGACCCAATTTTAGGACGCATTTTACACACTTCATGTCAAGCGGAAAAACTCACCACGGTAAATCATAATTTTTCCTGCTTCCCAATTTCTTTTGGATAATTCCGTTGACTCTAAGTTAGATCTGGGTATGAAAAATCAAGATTAAATATCTAAAAACCTGACTTGAATCTAGAAGATATATTGATGTAGATTCTGGATTAGGCTTAGATCTAGCCTAGGTTTCGGGCGTCATTTTTCTTCCATTTTAGACTCTACGTCATGTTTTCTTTTCTTTTAGCCTTCGGGTCTCTAGGCTCTGCGTGCCAGGTTTCCTTCCATCTCTAAAGGTGAAAGCAGTTTCCAGGCTTATTAAACCAAGATGGTAGAAGAATAAGATAAGAGAGCTACTGCTCTTAAACTAGTCTAGTTTTAAACGCGTATCTTTTTAGATGTTAGGTTGGTTTACCTATTTTTAGGAGGCGTCATAGGCATTTTGCAAGAAAAGCTTTTTTTCCCAGGCCAATGCTCTCAACAGACCTGTCTGCCTAAAGGTTTGCAGACTTGGTCATGTGGAATGTTGGTATTTCTAAATCGATAAAACTTTGAAAAGTTGATTTTTCATTTTTTGACAGATTTTTGATAGTTTCATGCTCTTTTTTCAACATGTGAAAGCTCAGAAAAGTGCATTGTCCAAAGTATCAACGCTTTGTAAAGTGGAAGTTATGACATCGGCTTCATTCGCACTAGTGCTGGGTCTAAAACTCAGTGGAGTTGTTAGTATGGTAAGAAAAAGTTATAACATAACCAGTACTTTCTTGTTATGGGCCCGTCTAAAAAAATCAATGTAAAAGATAAGGATTGTGACATCTACTAATAGTGGGGTTTTCCGACCTAAACCAGGGTAGCATATCGTGTTACCTTTGCGTGCGCGGAAAGTCCTCTTTACTTCGGGCATAACAGTAGGTGTATTTCTTGATTCGGAAAAAAAGACTAGAAAATGTAAGGTGGTGTCTTTTCCCCTGGCCTAATTCTTTTGACCGAATTATTTCTTTTGATGAGGACATGTCAAAAATGAGTACGGTCTCTACAACGCAGAATAAATACAATTCATTTTAAGACGCCATTTACAAGGTAGTTAAACATGCAAAATTTACCAGATCTTAAAGATCAACTTAAATCTATAATCTAGCCCAAGCACTAAGTTTTGAAATTAATTTCAGTTTTCTTAAACATTGTTATTGAAGTTTTGGTCTGCTTTTGATAACCACACTGTCATAAAAGCAAGGGGAACTAGTACGAAACAAGCCAATAGTTTTGTTTGCTTGTTTTTTTTTTAAACTTAAAAAAAAAGAATAGATAAAAACAAAAGCAAAACTGAACATGAACGATAATAGATCATAAAAACTAAAACTTATAGAGAACTCAGTGTTGACTCTTTCCAATCCAACATCTTCCTAAACTTCAACTGAATGTGTTCTCAACAGGTATTTCGTGAGCTGGAAAGTTCTCACCTGAGTCGGTGTGATGGCCAATATCATACTAGTGTGCTAACAGATTATATTACAAACATCCGATATATTTTCATAAACTACAATAAGTGTTATACGGGTTTAAACGCACAATCAGTAAATATTTTAAACTTCAAGGTAGGCTATTTAACGAGCTGTGGCTAGGATAATAGAACTGTTTATTCTAATTTCTGAAATTCTAAAATATAAAGCATGAATTTTTATCGTCATCGTCCATTACTTGAGTTTGTTGTCTAAAGATAAGTGTTTGTGCGATTTCAGACCCACAAGTTGCGTTTGGTGCGATTATTTAGGGTTTTCCTAATCCAGTCAGCAAGTCACTAAACAGGCAAATCCAGGACCTTTGCCGCGAAGCTTCTTTTTTTAAAGTGGCGACATGGTAAAAGCTATGTTTCTCTTAATGGCAAGGCTGTGGTTGTCGTATCTATAAGTTGAGTGTTCGAATCATATCAAAGGCAAGGAATTTTTCGACACTTTTCACTTAAAGCCTCGTCAATCTACCAACTGCGAATTACATGCTTTAAGTCTTTGAATTATTACACACTAATTAGTGTTAAATCCCAGTGTAGCATAGTATCGCTAAAATCTAGGTATTCTTTTTTTTCTCCGTAACCACCACTTAATTTAAACACGGTAGCGTTTATACTACAATAGTGAAAACGGATTTTGACATGTAAGAAAGAAAACCTAAGCGTAGGATATTGATTTAGAAATAAGGGACAACAAATCGACGAAGATTCTGTGTTTATTTGCTTCATGAGTTGACATTTAGAGAGAAATTCATGCTTCCTACCTCACGACTTCAGCCAGATCAATGCAGGAGTCTTAACAGAGAGGATTAAGTTTGCTCTAAGGAGAAAGCCGAAATGCTTACTGATGTTATAAAGATACAGCATGCCTGCAAGTCCGATGTCATAGGTTTTAATTTCAGAAAATGAATTTTAAAAGTGACTCTATCCTTCTTCTTCTTTACAATTTAAATCAAGCAAACAAAATTCCAATGTTTTCCTATTTTCAATAATTTCATGGAACTTTCAACGTTTAGAAACTCACAAACAAATCCACTGTTCCGTATCAACGTCTTGTAACCGGACAATCGCGAAATCCGAGCCATTGACATTGTTGACAAGGCTTTGCAAAATACCGGAACAGTAGTATGTTTCATTTAAAACAAAAAAACCCAGCCTCCCATGCCTTGCTTATCTAACTGCGTGATCGCAGCAGCTCTTTGTTTTTTTGTTTGTTTTTTTTTTGTAATAAGGCGATATAATTGTATAGTAAATACCTTTACCCATCAATTTTATCCTCTCTTTATTTTCTCCGTCAATCACTCTTTCCCTCGATTTTTTTCGTTGTTTGTCCTTTTACTCTCACATGTCAGACTCTTATAATTTTTCTCCTTTTCTATTATTTTCTCCTACTCTCATTTTTCATAAAACATCCTCACTTGTTTTTTAATCCCATGAAGATCTTCTTTGTCGTGTGAAAAGCCAGCTGAGAGCATTTAATAGTTTTCATCATTTAAATCCCAGGAAATAAGCTCACAACTATTTTGAGCCAAACAAAATGACTATTTCCACGACTGTCAATGTTGTGAGGCATAAACAAACAAAACGGAACCGTCGACTTGATAAGAGCGTATCTTCCGGGTTTTATCTGGGCGTGGTTCTTTCTCTTTCTCTGTCATTTTTCATTTTCTTTCGTTCTTTCATTCTCTTTCGCTCTATCTCACTATTTCTCTTTCTTTCAAATTGTTTTTATTATTGTCTTTCCACATCTTATCTCTCTATCCCTTCAAAAAGCTTTTTATCTGCTGGTCTACCTACTTTTTTCTTCCGCTATCCATCTATATATCTATCTATCAACTTATCTATCTATCTATCTATCTATCTATCTACTTATCTATCTATCTATCTATCTATCTATCTACTTATCTATCTATCTATCTATCTATCTATCTAATTATATTTCTATCTATCTATCTTTATAATCACAATCTATATAACCAGTCCATCAATCTATCTCTCCATCCATCCGCATATCTTCTACTTCACTATCTGCTCGGTGGTTTGGCTGCGCTGTAGCGTCAAAATCAATTGATGGAACCGAGGTTCTTTCTAAACCGTTCCGTTATCAGGGAGCATAATGTGTTATCCAAAGGTGAGTACTCGGTTAGAATAATCTGTACGTGTTGAGGAGAACGAGTCGCAAGCTTAGCCTTGAAGCCGTTGATAAGGCTCTGACGAATGCTGCGTTTGTTTTGCTCTTTAGGGTGACAACTCGTTGGCTTTTATTTGGGCTGGGAGTCAGGTTGTCAATCCATTCGTAATAAATGACAGATAAAGAGCGGTAAAGAAAGAAATCGTATCAGTTGAAAGAAAGAGAAGGGTAGATACAGGGGGAAAGAGGAAGAAGAAGAAGAAGAAGAAGAAGAAGAAGAAGAGAAAAAAAAGAAGAAGAAGAAGAAGAAGAAGAAGAAGAAGAAGAAGAAGAAGAAGAAGAAGAAGAAGAAGAAGAAGAAGAAGAAGAAGAAGAAGAAGAAGAAGAGGAAGAAGAAGATTATTAGATAAAACAAATTAGGTGGACAGACTGATATAAAATAGATTATGCAGATAGATCGCTATATGAAAATATATAATGGCGGAGAGATAAGCTAAATAAGACAGGTAGATAGATAGATAGAAAGAAAACAGATAGAGATATAGATCGGTAGAGAGGTCGAGAGATAGAATGATAGATAGATACATACATATTTACATACATGCATAGCTATATAAAGCTCCGTTATCGATGGAAATGTTGATCTTTTTCTTTCCTTGTACAAAACTAGAGAAAGATAGAGAATGAGAAGGAGAGAGAGACACACTGCCAGCCAGACAGACATACATTCAGAGACAGAGACAGGTAGAGATACTTTCTCAGACATCTCAGCAATGAATCATGAAAGAGACTATTTTTTAATCTACTGTCCGTTGGTTAATCGCCTAAATGAACACTTTAACCATGCACTTTACCATTAAGCTATTCATTAAAAAGATAAACATTCACTATTTAAAAACATTTGTGTACTTACATTCTATGTCTTGCCCGTCCTCTTTTAGAAAGCATCATTCACTTCTATAGTTATATCTTCATATCACAAAGTACAGCAAGTGTTTCCTTATTGTCGATTTCATGTTTCCACAAGAATGGGCACTATGTTAGAGAAATCATTGTCTCTATTTTAAACCCAACAAATGTATAAGTATACCTGTTCTCAAACAATTGTTTCTATTTTAAATCCAAAAAAGTATTAGTAGATCTGTTCTCAAACAAAAATACTGATAAACCTGAACCAGAGACAAAAGATCGTGACGTGGTCATTGTGCGATCGATAAGGAATGATTAGACAACCGGCTTCAATTGCAATAAAAGCTAATAAAACTTTTGAAAAACGATTCGTCCAATTTTCGCCCATATTTTTGTATCATTTTCTTTTATGTCGTTATATGATAAAGCAAATATATTCAGTCTAGATTTACATAAGGTTCGAAAGTTAGAAAGGTTTTTCGAAAGACAGCAAAAAACTGCAATAGTTTGATAAAATGTGGTAAAAACTTTTGAAAAGGCCTGAACTGACATGAAGCTTATTGATCGCTAGACCCTATTTACTCAAGCGCGCTTTGTGTAGGTCCATTTTACCATTTAACAACTGAATATGTTATGGATAAAATATGAGAAGGATATAACTCTGTCAAAAACTATGGTAGGGCCTATATCATTCTAGTACACTTAGATGATATTTTCTTAAAGTCCAAATCTTTCCTTTAACTTTTCCAAAGAAATGTTGGCTCTATCTCGATTATTACACAGATTTCAATTTCGGGGCACACCAGCGCAATTCGGAGCACAATACTAAATGTTGAAGAATCAGGGCAACATTATGATGAAACCGAGACAGTCTAACGGCGAATTCAGTTTTGGGAAATTGACCTGGGACTAAGAGAGTCTCGGATAAAACATGTTATCAATATAACTAACCCTGAGAATGGCTAGGAAGTGAAAATAATGTAAGCAGCTGTATAAAACTATTTTGAAATATTTCTCATAGGTGATACATGTACCCCTATATTCAATAACGGTTGAGTTCATTTCACAGACTATTCAGTAATCATCATCAAGTATTATGCCGGACAGCTTCGGCAATCATAGTTCTCCATTCCTCTGTTCGCCAGTCTAAACCAGCAACAATAGACCTATGTGCTCCCATTCAACAAGTGAGTCGAGACCGTCCAATAACTTCTCTCTGTTTCTGCCTACTCCCACTCCGCTTGTTTCTTTTTTACTTTCCCAGTGATAACCAGAAATTCAGTAATACTTTAACTTAAGCAGAGCTACCACCAACAAGTGGAAAAAAAGAGTCACTGACATTTTCTATGGTCTTTCACTTTCGTTACACTCTTAACCATAGTGTTCGTTTTCTTACAGACAGACACTTTCTCGAGGCTCAACTGATTGGGTTGCAACATTGCCATTGAACATGCAAAACTAAAACTCACAGAAAACCTTCGTATCAATCATCTCAGTGCATTTATCTGTCATAAAGGAAGAACACTTTAGAAATCTTATCAAAAATAGCTCAAGCCAAACCTGTTTGCCAACATATGTACATCACTTTTAGCAAACAAAAAAACTTTCAATCACAACTAAAAATATTAAGCTTCTGTGTTAAGTTTAACCAATATGTCTTGCGGGTGTGAAACATGGACTCTTACCAAGAAAATCAAAAGAGACTCAAAGTAGTGGATGGATGTTATTTAAACGGGCGTTGAGAATACCATGAACTGAAAAGAAATTAAAGTCATATGAGACGTAGAGAGTGAGAGACAATAAGGAAACATAAAACCAAGCAAAATTTGTAGAATACTCCATGACAAGAAAAGGTTTAGAACTCTTATCACGACTGGAATGCCGGACCGTAAGAGAGGCAGAGGAAAAAAAAGATACCCGCTATTGGATGGCCTCACCACATGGATGCGCACATAGTCGCTGACACATTTTCAAAACAATAAACGGAGTTGGTTTTTTTTTAGGAAAAGGTTGCCAACGCTACGAAGCAAGGCGCCTGGTTGGTTTTAATTATAAGTGATTTAAAAAAATAAAAACCCTGAATTCAATGATTTAAGAACAACACTTTCTGAACTTAAAAGTAATCACAATGATTGGAATAAAAAGTTATCATACTAGATAGCTACCACAGGTGAACGTAAATTTAATTACATAGGCGCTAACTTCGCGGCAGGAAGGTCTGTTATTGTAGAAGCTTTAATGTCCAGCGAGACACCGGCTTATGAAATCTGCCGTGGCTTCCATGCCGATTGATGCTACCAATCCCTCCTCGCTAGCTTAAAAAAACGATTTCAGTGTACACTCACCCTTAGTCTTCATATCGCACAAACACACACTCATACATGCACGCGCACGCACGCACAAACGCGCGGACACGCACATCAACAGCTACGCGTGCAAACAAAAGCAGGTAGGCGGAGTAACCCAAGGGGACGATTGCTTTCTATTGACCACTGCCAGGCGTCATTATCTCCCAAGTCAGCCAGGTACAAATATAACATGTCAGTGACAATGTAGAATTGCCGTTAGGTTAGGATTAACATACTAAAGACTAGGTTTTACGTAAATGTCTCTCAGCCAAGTGACATCTCAATATTAGACAAAACAACAGAAGAGCAAGGGGAGGTTATGTTGGTGCGCATATTACATATATAACCAGTTGCTCTCCCTTCCCCTCTAATTGATTAAATTGTTTGCCAGGTTTACAGAGCAACAGGAATACGATATACAGGTCCACGAGGGCCGACAGTCTCGCTTCTATTCACTGCTCGTGCTCTTGAATCAGAGCCTAGCCGTGTCATCGTGTTCGGTATGGATTCTTCACAAACCAATCAAATTCTAGGCCTAGTGATGGCGAGTTGAAAACACAATGTAGTGCTTACATTTGCTGCCATTCCCAACAAGTATCCTCGAAAAGCTTAGGGGACGTTAAACTTATTAAAGAAACATTCGTGGCCTGACAAAAGATAACTACCAAAGAGATAAGTGGATCGATATTTAGCTCTCTGACTGTCTCTGCCTCTCTCCCTCATAATCTTGCTGCGAATTTCTTTCTCTATCTCTGAAGGAGAAAACATGGAAAATAGGAGAGTATAGAGAAACAGAAAGACCAGAGAAAGAGGGTGAGAGAGAAAGAAAGAGAGAAATAAATATAGAGGAAAAAGGCAGGGACAGAGATAACGACAAATAAAAACAGAACGGTAGTAAAAAAAGAAAAAAATGGGAGATGGTCGAAAGAGACGTGAAAAGAAGACAGATAAAAGGGTGTAATAGTGAGCATGTCAAAAGAGATATAATCAAACCTAGACAGAGAAGCAAAAGAAAAAGAATTAGTGAAAAGAGAAACAGAAGGGGATGAAACAATGATATGGAGGCACAGAAAAGAAAGGAGTTCATAGAAAAGAAACAACTAGCATTAGAGAAAGACGCACAAAGAAAAAGGGAGAAAGACAAAGAAAGAGGGTGAGAAAAACATAGAAAGAAGTAAACAAGCCGTTTATATATAGAGAGAGACCAGCATATACAAAGATAAGTCAAATATGAGAGAAAGGGGTGGGAGGGGGGGAGAGAGAGATAGTGAGAGAGAGGGAGAGAGAGATAGAGAGATAGAGAGAGAGAAGGAGAGAGACAGATAGTGAGAGAGAAGGAGAGAGACAGAGAGAGAGAAGGAGAGAGACAGAGAGATAGTGAGAGAGAGAAGGAGAGAGACAGAGAGAGATAGTAAGAGAGAGAAGGAGAGAGAGGTGAGGGGAGAACTGCAAGACATAGAAAGAAAATAAATAAGATTAAAAGGTCAATACTGTCTTAGAGCAAAAACCATGGAAATAATGGGCAAAGATGCTTACACAAAACGTATCTATAAATCTTATACAGAGGAAGCAAACTTGTCATGTATTTGACATTTCATCAGGGATGGTCTACCAGAATATCAAAGTACAACAACGTGGCATGGGAAATCATCAATTTTTGCTAAATTTATGCCTTAAAAAAACTGTGTCTACGTCATTGTGATAAATAATCGTTATTGCCTATCGTGCAGTTTATTTTTCATAACCTTATAAATGCGTTTCTCCATATGCATACATGGAAAAAATAGAAAGAGGATAAACTAGTTGGTAAAAATATTAAGTTTGTATTTAAATGCCTTTGAATTGATAGATAAAGAATGTTAGTTTGTAGGAGACGAGCATAATGTTAAAATATAACAAGGTAGGTAAATATATTTAGATAGATAGTTAGAAAGGCAGATAGATACACAGATACTTAGGTAGATAGACAGCGATGTAGGCAGATAGAAAGATAGAGAGAAACATCGAGAGTTAAATAATTGTTCTATCTACCTGGATTTGAGCCGCGTCATAACTGAAAGACTAGGTAGTTAAAAGAAGAGATTGTGCTCCTAAAGGTGAGCACTCTACCTATTGTGATTTTAGCACAAAAAGCTAAAATAAAATACTTTTCGATTAATAAAAAGACATAAAGACACAAAGAGAGAGCTATTGTGAAAGAAAGGGAGTCCTTAATTCTCTGTTATAGGGGAGCACAACGCTGTGAAACTTGCAACAATATACATACCTTAAGCGTACATCTATAGATTTGCCAATGTGAAAATCAATCAGCATGGTCAGATTATGCTTTTGTTTCATTTTTTTGTTGGTCTACTAACTTGAATAGACAACTATCTGTGATGTAGACATCCGTGATAATGATCCTGTTAACAGCGGCCTGGTTCTCTGACCTCGGTTGTATTTTTAGCATGCCAGAAAATGACATGTTGGTATTCTGCAAGCCACAGGTTACAAGTGAGGCAACCGCACTGATTCGGCCTGTGTATGCCAGTTACAATTAGAACCTTTTTATCACCTTTTCAACTTTATTGCGGAATATAGACCAGCTATAGTTTATGTTTTAAATGAACTTTAGGACAGTATAAAAAAACTTTGAGAACTCAATAACTGTATGTCAAAGTTCTGACTTATGTCAGCCATGATAATGTGCCCTGGCTGATTATGGGCACTGTGTCAAATTGAACTTACGAGTACCAGTCGCCCTCTCCGCCGAGGTCGTGTCGAGTCGATTTGTTAC
>BMAT01009247.1:64738-75721 GCA_019649035.1 Elysia marginata
TTATTCAACGTAACTGTGTCGCCACAGAGCAGCGCCACCAATGCCCTTTTGTTCTGAACAGAGGCAAGCAAAATAATAAGCAAATTACATAAACTTAAAAATCACCGCCGTTGGTGAAAAACAACGGCCGTAATTTAATTCTATAAAATTAATGTTGTTTAGATTGTTGATTTTCTAACGGAGGTAAAAAAGAATTAAGGCCATTGATCGAAATCAAACTTGTGTTTGTTTGAATTTTGTTGGCCCGTAGCTTAAAACATCTTTTTTAAAACAAGGTACTTGTCAGATAAGTAAAGGAAAATAAATGTAAATCATTGCACTGGCATTAAGTTTCAGATGAGATATAGGTTTAGCCTACAACTAATTTTGTACGAACAAAACACTATAATGTCTATGAGCAATGAACTAAGTTGATCTAGTGGTTTGCTAGTCAAAATTCTACGTCTAAATATGCTAAGAGTAGCAAGAACTGAAAGCAACAGAGCTGTTTGTTCTCACTCCGATTTTCCCTCTTGCCGGCTCTACTTCTACTGTTTTCTCCATCTTTTCCGGGAGCAGAAACTTCTGTTCTAGATGTAGGCCCTTGCGAGCTTTTTACTAAGTCACATGATCCAGTAGACTTCCGTCTTAAAATGTGGCGGACAAATTTTGCCATTTCTTCTGCAACTTCGTCCGGGGAGTCTGGCAGAATTCCATACACAACTCGAGTGATGCTGTCGTTCGTTTTCATGTTGTTGCTTTGTGTGTTGTCGTTGCTATTTGTGCTGCTATTGTCCTTGTTGTTGGTATTGTTATAGCTGTTCCTGTTATTACAGCTACATGTATCCGGTTTTTTTTCATTTGTTGCTGTGGTTTGTATTGATAGCTATACAGCCCTTAACTAAACATTTTTTCAGTGAGGTTTTAGGCATTATGGAATATAACACAATAATGAACAATGAAAAATTACACCATGTAAGTTTTGGATTAGTGAGAGAGAGAGAAAGAGAGAGAGAGAGAGATAGAGAGAGAGAGATTTATATATAGAGAGAGGGAGGGAGAGATGAGAGGGGGGAGATATTGACTTAATTAATATTGGCTTAAACTAACAAGATTTAATATAGTTGTAAAAATTGTAGTATTTGAATCAATGAGCTTTTAACATAAAAAAAACACTCTAAAAGGTAAAAAGGAAGAGTTTCGGTGAAGTATTATAATTATTTTCCCTAATCTTAAAATATCACTATCCAGTACAAAACATACTTTCCAGGTCTATAATTCACTCAAATACAATTGAAGGACTGTTGCATTTGAACTTATCCGCCTTGTTACCAAGGAAAGAAAGCCAATTGAGATTCTATGAAATGCTAGAAATTATCGGCAAAAAGAAGAAACAAGTCAATATTCATCACACAACTTGCACAGCAAGCAGGCGCTGCACTGTCAACTCACGTCCTGGGTGAATGTGTCGGTTATTGCATTTTTTGACATTCAATGAAGTTGCTGTTTCAAAACAGACATTTTTCTAAATTTCCAAGAGTCAAAATCTGCACAAAACCAGCCATTTTTTAGTATAAAGATTTTTAAAACTTTTGTTAATAAGCATAGAGATAAAGAAGAAAAAAGATACTTAAATGGCTTTTTCTAAAATAAAAGGAATATCCAACTTCTGACTCATTCGCCTTGGATGCGAGGTATCTAGTTCTTGCAACAGAAAAAAAGAATCAAGTATGTTCATGATTGTTTTGGTGAATAAGTTAGAGATAGTTATGAACCAGTAACCAGTGCATATCAAGGTTATTTTCTCGTTGGTGCCATCTATGGATTGGTCATGTTAGTGAAAGACAAAAGTATTCAATCAGTGGTTTAAGGAAAGGGAGGGGGAGATTGGTGAAAATCAGAAAAATACTAGGGGGAGGGGCGGGGCAATTCTGTTAAATGCGATAGGTTAAGAGGAGTACATGCATTGGCTGCTAGTTAAAGACGAGAGCGAAAAACGAGATGGAGAGATATAGATGGATAGATAGATAGATAGATAGATAGATAGATAGATAGATAGATAGATAGATAGATAGATAGATAGATAGATATAGAGAGAGAGAGAGAAAGCAGTACATATATGGATGTCTGAAAGAGAGATCAAATTTATGTTCTTTAATAGTTATTATTTTGTGTGTACTTACAATAATACTGAAAACTTTAAAATCTGTCAGCCTGACTAAGCATTGATTGTTTTCAACAGACAAACTAATGTAACATTGTAATGAATAAATAAACTTATATTGCAGAAATCTTTGCTTTTGTGTCTTTACAGATTTCAGAAAATACGAGTTACTTTAGTCAATCGCCAAGGGGCGTAAGCGCTGATTTAGACTAGAATGTACAATTAAGTAATTAGTTACCTCCCATGACACAATGATCTCTTATCATCCTTTACTCTTTGCGAACACATGTATGCCTTTATTGCAAAAGGGAGAAGGCGGAACGAATTTTTATTTCACTGTAACTTACAAATTTTTTTAAACCTTGTAGGCTATTGATTAAGCATTGCGTGCAATAATTATACCTTTCTTCTTCCTCATTATCTCCTTGAACTTGATGTCGATCTGTTGAGCTGCCACAGAATCTAAGTCACTGGGAATATCCGAATCTAGACGCCTCGCCCTCTCATCTGCAGTAAATGGGTTATTATGGATTAATATAAGTCGTATGTTAGGGCAGCGTGCTGTCTTGTGAATGTAAATGTTATCGTCTAAATCTGAATAATGACCCGACTAAAAATTTTTTAGATGGCGGCATGAAAAAGTTATATCTTTTATGGTGAATCAAACATGAGAAAAATATAGAACGAGGGAGAAAATACATGACAATCTACTAAATCTAAAAACTAAACAAAGAAAATAGAAGATAGAGGATAAATAAACACTTGGTAATAATTGAGAGTGAGGGGAATGAAGGGGGGGTATATACCAGAGCCAGACACTCTCCCTTTAAGAATAGAAATTCTTTTATTTAAATGTAAACATAACATAACATTGAACTTCGGAAACTGATTATCATAATTGTGATCTAAGAAAATGGTAAGTATAAGTTCTATTTACGTATGATTGATAAAGAACTGAAAGCTTCCAGCACACTTATCTTAACATACTTTCATGACAAGAGTTAATATAACGATACATTTTGTTCCGTTACCTACTCGCATGCCTCTTGTGTGACTTTAGTTGTTCAGTACTATAAATATATATTTCTAAACAGACTGCATTGAGGGAAACAGGTGAAATAAAGTTACATTATTGCTTACTTTATTACCTCCCTCTCTCTCTTATCATTTTGTTATACTTTCATGCACATTCAAAAGGCCTGAATCCTCTTATGCCTACTCATGTGTTAATGAACTTTCTTATCTCCAAGCAATATAATCTGATTTCCGTTTTGTTTCGATCCTTTCAATAAAACTTTCAAAAACACTCTACTTTTGGTCCAGGCATCTTCTTTTACCCCTTGCCTTTCTGTTCTAAAATAGGACCTAATGTCTTAACTTCAGGTGAGCGTTATAATATTTTAATACTTTTATTGAGCCAATGAGAGATTCGAACCTAGGTTAACTAAAGAACTGCGATGGCTCAGACCATTCACAATAACGACATGGCATCCATAACTTAGCTTTAATTGGATCCCGCACTCTAAATATTCCAGCACGTATGTTTACCATCAGTAAGTCCATCCGTCAGGTTCGCCTCACTGAAGATCTCGCCTGGTCCTGACACGACCTTTGACCTGTCGACGTCCGAGAACTCTGAGTCGTGAAGACTGCCCAGACCTGTGTCACCGGACGCATTCAGACCTGGGATGAGATGCACAGATAATGGTTAGAATTTCAGGTAGTTATGATCGAATCTGGCATTGACAAGACTCTGGATATATGTTATATCAAATATGAGTCTTTTGTACCATTATGTAAGAATCAATCTGAACTATGATTCAACCTGCATCTGCCACTTTCAAACAAAGCGCTTTGTCGAGACGGTTGTTAAGTAATATCTTGGTTTCTTTGCTACTGTAATTTAGAAGAAGAAACCAAAGTTCCGTCAATTACTGATGCATATAATGATGAAAAGGTTATTTTAGGCGAATCTAATTATAAGTTTACCTTTGCCTTTAGCAATTTACTATGCTTTTCACTTATTGCCTGTACGGCACCTGATTTAAACATGTCCAGTTTGCTCATTTTTATTGGCGTGAAATTCAACTACGTATTGGTTTTTCTCTAAGATTCCAAAATAGCTAACAGGCCAATTTGATAATCATGTGAAGGACGAAAGTGTTTCGTTATTGATTAAATATGAGTAGGAGTAGTGGTTGATAAAAAGCAGAAAAAAAGGGAGAGAGGTAGAAAGATAGTGAGGCACAAAGAGAGAGGGGAAAGTGCGTGTATGTGTTTGAGATAGAGAGAATAAGTACTTCAGATATGATTGACTATGTTAAAATTCGTTAATTTGGTGATTGTTTTTCAATTCCCAACACCGAAATATTATATAACTTGTTGATCACCCAAACAGAGAACGCTTACAATTGGTGTACCTGATTGTGCAGACTTTGACCTGGAAGAACTTGACTTGGACAGGCGAGAACTCTTGCCAGCTCCGTTTGTGAGCTGTGGTACCACCTGGAACACAAGCAATATTGATGATGATTTAAAACTCTCATCTATAGAAAACAATTCGGAGGCATCCAGCAGAAAACAGGCACAACTCAGTTTTACTACATATTAAACTTGGCAATGAGCTGTATTCCCTAGAAGATTGATTGATTGATTGAAGGGTATTTTTACAAGCCCAATTCCACTTCAAAGGTGCTCTCAGGGCTTGGGTCCCAATGACAATTTACGGGCTGCCACCCAGAGACTAGCGGGAATACCATGACTTAGCCTCAGCCGGTCACATTATACTGACACCGACCCAACCAGTAGGGGCCCGGACTGTGCTCGGCTGTGTTTCGAACCCGCGACCTCTTGGACACGGATCGAGACCCTTACCAACCGAGCTACCTAGGCCCCCTTCCCTAGAAGAGCATGAAAATCTACTTTGGGAATTTTGTATTAAAAGATATTCCATTTTAAAGCAAAGAAAGAACAATTAATTAGTGTTTACAGGAGAAATTAATTTGGATCCAGACGGCTGGAACTCAAAACTAAACTTGTGGTTAATTTACCTGGGTTGCCTCATATTTTTTTGCAATTTCTCTTGATATAACGTTTTGTTACTTTTAGTTGTTTCTCAGGTAGGCGCAAATCTGAGAGCTGATGTGTTTTGTTTGAATTCTTTAATCTGTTTATTATTTTTCACTCAATTTTTACTCACTACCGCTTTTCGACATGGCTCAAAATATTAATACGACTCTATTTTTATCTTGTTTTATATTTCTATGGTCGTTTTATTATTCCCTTTGTTCTCACTTCTCTCCATGTAGCTATCGGTGTCTGCCCCACCTCTCTCTCTCTCTTTGCCTCTCCCTCACTCACTCTCTCTCTCTATTTATCTCATTCCCAATCTCCATCATCTCTCTATTTTCCCTTCTGCTTGGTCTATCTGTCCATAATTGTGTGAATGTCTCTCTTTCTCTCTTTAGCCAACAAGGAGTCTATTCCAATGAATTTATATTGCGTGTAAAGAAATAAATTTCAAAGTAAAGAGATAGCTGCGTGCATGTACTTATTATTTTATTTAGAAATAATGTGTCATGTTAAGTTGTCTACAATTTTTCTCAACCGCAGTTCTAGTAAAATATAATTATAGTAATTATCTTAATATGATTTTTAAAGATAAAACGGATTGAAACCACGAGAGAAAATTAATTCTAATCTATACACTGATTACATTTTGCCAGTCGATATATTACTTTTAAAGTAAAGTTACTTCTCCACTCAATATGAGCGTTAGGGAGCAAGGAGTAGAATCCTAGTTTTTGCTGTCTTTACGACACAGTGAAGTAGTTTAATGTTGCTTTTCTTGTTGTCTGTGTAAACCAAAAAGGGGTTTTAAAGCCCTATATCTTTTTAAAACTAAAAGGTATCAAACATTTTCTGCTGTACTGTAAGACACATGTCTTCACCAGTACTTCAGTTTGTTAAACACCGTGTTTAAAATGTTCTAGTGTGGAAACATTTTTAGACAGTTCCATTGCAAACCAAATACATGTGGGCAAACTCTAAGTTTACAGAATTGTAAAAAGGAATTTAATAGTTTCGAGAAAATTGTTTTTTTCAATGTGTTACACCAGTTGCTTTTTTTCACTCTTATAATATATAAAGAAGAAGCATTTTTTTGTTTTTCTAAGAGCATAGGATCGCCTGTGATAACAGACTTTTAATAGACTTTAATTGAACTGGGTAATTCTCAATTTATTGCAAAAAAATTTTATCTGGTTATGAAATATCAAAATACTTCCTTAAATTCCGTAAGTCTTTCTTTTGTTTGTCTGACACGCATAAAAGACTAATAAGTCTTGTATTTTTTTTCTTTCCCCCTAAACCTTTATCAACCGTTGCTTCTGAATGTTTTTACTTGTTCCAGATTGTTCATGGCGTTAAGCAAAGAGCAGCAGTCATCGCCTGTATCTTGGCAAAACTAAATGTATCTTTCCTGAATTCTTTATTGTTCCAAATCCATTTTAAATTAGGGAAAATTTTTTGAGATTACAACTGGATATATATGGTTTTATTTTTACCATACAGACTCGTAGAATAATGAATGTATATTCACGTTACTGCAGTTTTAGTTTGGTCATAGTTAGGTTGCTCTTTATCTACCTTGTCGTTAGACACCTATACGCCACTGTTTTTGGTTGACAGAAAAGAAGGTAGGTGAGCCTACTCCTACATAGCGTAGGGCCTAGCGTTTTAGACCTTTAGCTCTCGGATAGGAAGGTCTGGGGTTCGAGTCCTGGCTTGGCAGGTCGTTGTTTAGTTATAGGCAAAAGCGTTTTACACAGTTTTCCTTGCTACAATAAGAGTTTAAATTAAAAAAAAACTGTCTTAAGAAATAAAAGATATTGTTTGTATGTTAGAGTGATATACTTTAATACCCTGTAAGAAATTTATTTGGGTAAAAAATGCCATCTTTGTGCACCCGTGTAAAGTTTCTGGCCTAAATCTCAGAAGGATTACGTATATCTTGGTAAAACACTTATCTCCTCCGCCTTTCTTTTAGCAAATTGCGCACGCTTTTATGTGGCTCGACAGGAAAAATATTACGAGACCTAAATAAAGCACTTTTAGAACACTTTTCATACGCAGCTGCGCAACAATATAGGAAGACTTTCGTATAGATTTATAGGTCAGAGCTGTACCCTTTAGGCATTTAGTGGATTGGGTGCTATACAAAAGGCACATAGATTTATCTTTAATCTGACATTACTCAGTAACACCAGTATGATTTCAAACGTTCTCGAAAAATTAAGCATACCAGCTACCTTTAAGAGATACCTAGAAAGATAGATGGGACAACAAACGTACCCAGTTAAAACAACTGTAATTGATCAAAGATGTAGGCCTATTTGGCTTATTTAAAAAAAGTTTAGTATCGGATTGGTATTTTGTTTTCATCCTCTATACACAACAGCTTCGTTCTCTTTTTTGTGTTTTGTTAGTGTTATATTAATTACATCGTTTTTGTTGAGTTTTTCGTTTTGGAGTTTGAATTCTAAGGAAAGCTTAGTGCAAGTAGGCCTCTTGAGGTCAGTGTTTCATCTATATTCAGCATTTTAGTCGGTTTGACAGCAGAAATAAAAATGACTATGGGGAGAGTGTAGAAAAGAGACTAAATATAAGAAAAACTGAGGAGTAAAGAAACTAGAAAGAGGCAGAAACAAACAGAAACAAAATTATGATTCACAAATAAGCTGTAAATTGCTCAATTAGGGGCAACTCACGGACATGTCTTTGGCATCCATTGCGTCTATTTGGGCGTCTATCTTATCCAGTATGGCGCTCACCGGATCTGGCGCAGATGCCATCATTGTTGTACTTCCGTTATGTGAACCCAACTTTGCTGAATATTGAAGATTTGCAGAATCCGCACCAGCAACGGCAGCAGCAGCTGAAGGCGGAAATGACGTCATTACAGGCATGCACACGACGGGGGCACCTCGTGTGTCCCACATTCCCCTGGCGTTCTGACAGGCATCAGCGTCTGCTGCAGGCTCCGAGCTCATCTTCTTGATGATGGATCCCAGGGAAGGTCTGTGGTGGTGGTTTTTGTGTCTGGGCCTTGTAAGCTCTGTAGTGTTGCCTGCGGGGTTAACATCCCCCTGCCTTGCTCTGTTAGAAGACCTGTGCGCCTTGTGCTGGTCTTGCCCGCTAGATAGCCCAGCGTCTTGGTCGTCAGAAACACCTGCGTGTTACAAACATGTATAAGCATATAATTATTCCCATGTACAAAGAGAAAACGAATCTTCTAAACTTTTCATTTAGCGACTTACATTAGACATCTTTACACTCAAGCATAGCCCCAAGGTAGACATTGAATTGAGAAAATCTGTTTACTAGAAATTATAGTGTAAATAGGCAGATTAAAATAATGGTATTCTTTAACTTTTATGGGAGCATAAAAAAACGGAGCCTCTACAAATTTGTTAATACTAAAAATAACTGTTATGTTTGGGGAAGAATATCAAAAATAAAAAAAAAAAAAACAAAACAAAAAAGCAACTAGCGCCCGATTAAAAATCAAAATGTTTACGAGATGAGAAGAAAGAGTTTTAATCAAACCACCACAAACCATGAATTTTTTGGACTAAAGTAAAGCATGTAAAAGTCATCTAACAGAAAACTATGGAAAATTTTTGGAGCGAAGGAACATCCTATATCGACCTTAAAAATAATCTTTTCAACCGAAAGATGATCAAATGGTGAAATTTGAAAATTGGACGTTATATAAAAGCGCTCTTTACTTCTCTTTTAAGTCAGTTAACATTTCAATTAAAAATTCACATCCTTTTTCTTTCTGCGTAAGTGTTGATAACACTTAACTAGATTGTCCTCTTTACTTCAAAGACACCAAGAATTAATGTAGGCTGTTCAGCTGTTTTCATGTACCGGAAATATTTCGCACAAAGGCTTGTAGTTTTAAAACGTTCAATCCACGTTTTTATCAAAGCAAAGAAACAACATTTTTTAACTTCAGATCAGTCGACGCGTGTAAAGATCTAGTAGAAATTTGAATAAATAGGACAGTATGGTAGTAGGACACTAAGTTATCATACTAACAGACTGGTAGAAGCTAATTAGTACTACGTAAAAATAGGCTAAGTCTAAAATAGGCTAAAATAACGCTTGCCTTTGGTAAAAGTCGAACCCTAGACCTATAAAAAGGCCTCTGCACTCATCTCTTCGCAACTCAAAAAACCGTAGCTTTTATTCTTTTGCCACTTTTTAACTCACAAAAGTATTTTTATAGCAAAAGCCTTTGCTTAGTCAGTGACTTACTTAAAAAATCGGGAAACCTACCAAATCGCTTATAATAACCATCAAATCTCGTCGTCCATCAACACTTAGCCAAACAAAACAAACACAGTGAAAATGCAGCAATACTCAAAGGAATCCACCATAATCAAAACAAACAGTGTAGGCAACCCCAAGCATAATCCATACAGATCTAGAAGCCGCATGGAACAATTACACACAATTTTATTTTAATTTCAAGACTTTTTGCTGATGACCTCTAACTTAAAATAGGATAAGATGGATAAGATAGATTTTATTCATCCGTAGAAAATTTGCATTTATAGTTGTATATCACGTTTTTATACGTATTAAGCCCTGAGATATAGGAGCAAAAATATTAAAAAAAAAAAATACACAAACACACAGGAGCTCTCTCTCTCTCTCTCTCTCTCTCTCTCTCTCTCTCTCTCTCTCTCTCTCTGTGTGTGTGTGTGTCTGTCTGTCTCTCCCTTGCTTTTCCTTTATCAATTTCATGTATAAAGCCAAGTTACTTAAAACAATGGATATAATATACTTTAATGTTCAATAAAACACCTGCTTCACTAACCTGTTTGAGAACCTGAGCGAAGCAGCTCCTCATCGCTCCACTCCCCATCAGCGTCAGTACCATCCATGTTGGTAGGCGTGTGCACTAACTACTACTGCAACTCATAATAAAGGTGAAACTTCCTTCTTCTGAAATTAAGAAAAAGAAAAAAGAACATTACTTTCCATGTGTTCAAATTAACATAGATCTAGTTCAAGATCGTTGCATTCAAGGGGTGTCGATTCGAGTGTGTTGAGCCTGTCATTTGATCAAGTGGGTATATTAATAATGATATAGAACTTTATCCGCAGTCGCCAAACCGCTTAATGTGTTTCGCAACCAGTCCAAGTTATTTGGATATTGGAAGTTTTAAGAGAAAAGGCTTTTTAAAGGTAAATTTATTCCTCTCACATCATTTCTTTAAAACCATAGTAGTATTAATACCTTTCACTAATAAAGTCATGCAATTTTTTAAGTTTCGAACCAATGAAAAACTACGTGTTCAAAATAATATCAGCGCCTTGGAAAGTATTTTCGCTAAAATTAGCAAAACTAATTGGATTCTTTTTTGCTTTAGTTGGGCCTGATTGTCTGTTGACCAGACTGAACATGTTATAAGCCTTCCCGCCCCTGGTATACCGAATCGAGATCTAGTCATGTTGACGTGACTCCAAGTAACACCGAGATCTAAGCCTACAGATTTAACACCGTCACCGGAGCGGCGTCAACGTCTGGCGTCCGTCACACGACAATAGTGGCTCGTGTCTGTAGCAAATGTCTAGCTAAACCTTCAAAGGTTTCTTCTTTTGTAAAGTTAACCTTTTGTCAAAAGATGCAAGTCCCCAAATGAACAGTAACAGAGGTGTCTATTGCAACTATTAATGTATCTTTTAAAAACATAAAACAGAAGTTGCAAACACATGTACACTATGTAAATAATTTTTTGAATAGAAGTGGCACCTTTTCAAGATAA
>BMAT01009247.1:76330-88130 GCA_019649035.1 Elysia marginata
GAGCTGTCGGTAATAAGATGATTACGGAGGAAATTTTAGAAGCATTACACAAGGGGAGGTGGGGGTGTAAGACCAATGTAGAATTGGTGTTAAAGAGAAAAGGAAGAGAGTCAGAGAGACACAGTCACGTCAGATAGGCAAATCAACAGACAGAAAGACAGGAGACACTATAGGCAGAAAAAAATTAGTTCGAAAGACAAATGAGTCGATGAGAAAATAGGAAGACGTTAATATAAACAAAAAGTAAAAGAAAAATACCGAGAGAGATAAAAGGAAGAAATAGTATATGAGCAGCATTTAATGGCTCGATAGGCCGCATTTAAATCAGTTCTAAAAATGTGTATCTACAACACTCGAGAAAAGCAGATCTCTTTATAAAAAACCATGTACTGTTTGTTTTGGCAGACAAGTAAAGTATTTTTATCGATGGAAATACATTATACTAGCTTTGATAACAGGCCAAGTCACAATCAATTTTAGCTGACTTTGATCGAGCATACAACTTTGAAAACATAGGGCATACCTTTCTTTCTGTTTTTTTTCTAGCTGCTTCTCTATTTTTTTGTATGTTTTTTTTACGAAGCATTTACCTGCAGTTAATTTAGATATAAACTTTTCTACTCTGCTTTCAGACAATTTGCTGTATCTGATCATGCTTCCAACACTTCACTAGGAATTTGAAAGTCAAAGTACATTAAAGAAAACGAGGTTACAGGTAAAAAGTTGCTTCCTACCTCAATGAAACAAACAAAAAAAAAACCAATTGTTTTTTTTTTTGCTGTGCAGACCCAGATATATGGATTTCATCAAGATAGCTAAATATGTTCCTAACTTTTATATATAAAAAAACTTATATCTACAACTAAAACAAAAAAATAGAGCTTAACAAAAAGACATTTTTCAATAAAAACATGTCTAAGTTTTGAAAGATAATACAGACTTTAAGCAGCACTGCGTGAGTATGTCGCGAACGTCTGTGGGTCTATTTTTAGAAGCTGGTTTCATTATTTTTTATGGTTTCCTTGATCTGCTTTCCCGATTTTCACGTACGCGTAATGAGACACGGTGCGTGTGCATAAGGTCTCTGGTATTTGATGGGCTGCGGGTTATCCCATTTAATTTTGGTAATAGTATTGTCTTTAAAATATTTTTTCCATTCAGAAGTCAGAACATGAATCAGCGAGTACTAGCATTAATTGTTCAATCTTACTGGCTTGTAATAAGGAAAGGTCGAATTTTACACACTTCACGGCCTAAGAAAACACACAGAAATATAGGTTTTGCAGCTCAAATGCACAGAGAGTCCAAATGCCACATAAACAATTCAAGTAACATTTAGAGATACCAAATGCAAGTATGACTTCAAAATTTTAAAATAAAAAAATTTAAATGCACATCATAGAGGTCACATTTTACACAGAATCTGCCTAACATTGTTTTTCAATAGATATGAAGATATCTTGATCTAGAGTCTGTATTTGATCTAGATCTAGACTAGATTTTGACACAATCTTTCTTCTAGGTTAGGTTCTGCGTCTTATGTTTTCTTCTGACTAAGTCTTATGGTCTAGTATAGGCTCTATCTTTAAGTTACCTAATTCATGAAGGTCACGGTTCCGGTTAAATTTATTATTACTACTAAAAGAGTTACAACTCCTAGTGTGTCATAGCGTTGAAATGGAAAATGTACACTTTAATCAATGGCTGTGTCCTAAATCTATTGATTGTGCATTTTCGTTAACACCAAATCCCTTCCGCCTACTATTCTGCAGATTGTGCACTTTGCAAGATAGGAAAGCGTCTAACACAAAGAAGTGAGCAATTCTGCATAAAGAAATGCTGAAGAAATAGGCGTCTATGAAGATGAGCTATTTGAAAACATCAAACTCTAAAGTGGTAAAGTTTTCAAACCGGTAGCATCATCTTTGTACCACTACTGAAATTCTTCCCATTTAAACTTTTTTTATGTTAAAGAAAAGTTCAGCATCTCCACAACTTGCGATGGGCTATTTTCGAGTGAAAATACCACCCGCAGATAGGCAAAAAGCAATTTTCCGGTACGAAGTCAATGAATGTTTTTTAATAGGTATTTCTTTTTATTCTAACTTCTGCTCATTATTTCTTTCAATAATTTGAATTCCGGTACAATCTTCGTGATTCCACAGGCCCCTTCCCCCTAGTACACCCTTCCTCCCATTAACCCAGGAGTACTTTCTGTAAATCTGCATCTAGATTTCTAACTAGGTGCTTTCATTTCCTCCCTACACTCTTTTTATCTATATTTTATTTACAGTTATCATTTATATACTTTGCACTTGTTTAAATAATTCCACTGCTTTTCTTTATTGTTAATCGTGTGCTAATTTATAAACGTATCTTATTCGTTTTTATTTTTTTTTGTCTGATGAAGGCATAAAAGCCGATAGCTTAGTTATTTCGTCTGTACTCTTAGAATTGGAACGTGTACCTTTTAAAATAGTTTTTAATTGGCTAATCCACAGAGCTTTATTACAACTCTTGTGTAATTATAATATTCAATACACTAGCTAAAAAGTGCAACTTTTACATTTCAACGGAAAATATCGAATGTTTTGATTTATTATGACGTAGAAAAATCCGCGGAGCTTCGCTGTTTTCAAAGTAAATACTTATTGCTGTCTTCATGAAACATGTTGCATATTCAATGCCTATGCATATATTGTACTGAAATCATATTTTATTATTCTTTAGCTCTGTTAACACTTTGACCATTTTTTCTCTGTTCGGTCTTTAAAGCTCTTTTAAAATTTCTTTTTGATACAGGACAAAAAAACTACAAAAACCGGGACAAAATTGAAACATAATTTGGCCAGTATAAATTAAGCTAGACATCCCTAGTGCGCCCAAAACTATAAATAACGTTTATAAGAAAAAATTCAGGAGACATTTCATGCTGATGTTTTTGAATCATTCAAACCAGTAACTGTATGTGTGTCATAAAAACTCAGACCGTAAACGGTCAACAGTTAGCGAAACAAAATATACCATATATTATGTGAGATCAATACTGCTGTCTAAACTTAGGAAATACAATCTGGCATAAAACATTAGTGTCAAGGGAGGCCGCTGTTGTCTTTGTTAGATAAACACTGCCAAATTTGATCAACTTTGTAAACGTGCTGATAAAGAAGAAACAAATAAAATGTCATTTAATGGCACGGTGCGGGGACGAAGATATGAAAGAAATACAACATTATTTTTCTTATTTTTCTCTTATCTATGTGGGGGTAAGAAACAAGGGGCGTAAGAGAAAAGTTGAAACTGGAAGAAAAAACAAAATATGATTGCGTACCAAGTAGAGGGATTCGAGAAAAGCGAAATTGGGGTTAACGGGGTGCAGCGGTGGAAGTTGGTTGTGGACATTGATTGCAGGTTCATAGTAGAATTTAAAATAAAATAAGAGTCTTAAGTAAGTGTTTTTATATTAGGTTGATGTTAAAACATATTGCCTGAAGACACCTTTGTCAGTTTTTAACGAGAAGAAAGAAAACTCATTTGGGAGTAGGTGTGAGTGTTTGAATCCTCCAGTGTTTTTAATCGAGAACAACTTTTTTATACTTTCCAATGCAGGCCTACTTGTACACAGAGAGAAGACAAAATGCAAATAAAATACAAGAAGAAAAGAACATTAAAGACAACAACAATTTAAATTTATAATATTTACTGCATTCTCTATTTCAGGAAGACAGTATTGGCCCACGTTTACATTTAGTTAGAATCAATATATTTATTATCCAACTCTCAAAAGCGTGCCGTTACAGCTTTTGTGACTGGACATAGGTAAGATAAAAGCCATAAAATCAGCCCGAGTCCGGTCTAATGACGTGTCAACGTTTGAAAGTTAACAACAACAACAACAACGACAACAACAATAACAACAACAAAAATGTATCGGGTGAGCATTTACTTCTTCTCTGAATTTCGAAGGTTTTTTTAGCCAGGAGCTGCTCTTGCCGCGTTGCAGTTTAAATCTGGCAATAATTATGAAAGACTTCGAAAAGTCCAGTTTTTCAAGCTAAGTCTAATTCAGATCAGACAGGTGCCATTGGTTACCGCTGTAAGGTGTTTTTTTTCTTCTCTTCAAATTAACGCAATCTATTTTCCTACAATGATCTAAGATCTTAATACAAAACTAAAAATTGGTTTCTTCTTCTTCTTCTTCTTCTTCTTCTTCTTCTTCTTCTTCTTCTTCTTCTTCTTCTTCTTCTTCTTCTTCGTCCAGGTAGGTGTTATGAACTGGAATGTTCCCCTCAGGTCCAAGTTATTTCGCCATAAAAATTGCTTTGGATATCGAAAATTCGTCCAGGCTTTATGAAAGGGGTTCTATGGCAGGGATTGTTAACGTAATAGAGCCTGATATCCCTATTAAAAGCTACGTATGCTATCGTGTCAAGCTCTAGAAATGTTTTCTGTCTACATTGGTATGTGCATTGTTTTAGAGAATTTTTTTTCTACCGTTTGTTTAATGTTGTCATTACTTGCCTATCTACATACCATGTTCTGTGTGGGTCAGCTAAAGATGAAACTAACCACGAAAGGGCTACAAACGATTTTTTTCTTCAACCTACCTGCCCCTCATCCCTTTCTCTCTCTCTTTCTCTACCTTCTAACAGAGGTTTCGAGATTGTCTCACCCCACACCTTATATTTTTAGGTAGGTCAGATTAGGTCCGGGGGTACTTGTTTTGAGGACGTCAGCAAAAATTGTCCTCGTATTGAGTGACTCGTATAATATTTCAAGCTTTTCCCTATACAAGCACAATTGGTCCATCAATTACGAATCGATAAGCATAACAAGGTATAATTACGTTTTGGGGTTCACAAAAGTATAGTTACCCGTGTATAGAGTATATAATATCTCTGTCTCTCTTTCATTTCTCTCTTCACCTTCTCTCTCTCTCTCTCATCTCTAAATAAGTTAGAAAACAAACTGCACGAAAGTTTTGAAATTTTTGCAGAAGTACCATCTTGCTATTTTAAGATGTGCAGTTAAGCGAGTCAATCAACGTGATAGTTTTCCACCGTGGGGTTGTAAGTCTTATCATTCAAGGGAGATAAGTAGAAGTAAGAAGAAGGATTACCTTCTCGTTCGAAACGCAGAGCCCTTCGATAGTTTTTTATCTGAACGATGATAAGATAATATATTCCATTATTATTAGCCACTTGAGATTCCGAGTTCCAGAAGGCCGTAAAGATTTCCCCCGGGTATCTAGAGGTCTTCAAGTTGAATAAGGGCACGGAATTCGGGCTTTGTCCTGGGCTAGGAAGCGTGATTATGTCCCTTAGATATCACCGTCATTAATGCGAGTTACTGCTCAACCCTTGGTAGTTAACAGAGCGGTCAGATTTGTCGTGTCGTGTCGAGCCGTGCTCTATTTGATCCGCCCCTTGGACAACCGGTCATAGAATTGGTACACTAGTCGGCTTGACAAAATGTTTTTGTAATCCTTGGACATTCCAATAACAAATCAATGAAAACATAGTGTACAGTCACTGATTTATTTCACAAAATATGTTCAACTCTGATGTAGCGATGATAAACTTTTAGAGAGAGTATTCTCCTCAGAAATGATTCGCTAGAAAACTGAGCATAGTTTTAATTGACAACCTCCTATTATTTCGTAATGTTTCCTCTACACCATTCTCTTAAATACTATTGAACGGAGTTGACTATGTATGCATTTTTATGTGGAGGTTTCAAGGAAATGCCTAAATTCTAAGTCATTGTAGAACTCTGCAACACTATCTTTGTATATTATGTCTTTATAATAGATTAGAATGTTAGGCACATGGCTTCGCGATCCTAATTTAAACTCAGGTATTCATTTGTTCATCTATCAAGTTGGGTCTTTATCCATTCACTAATCTTTTCATTCATTCGTTCATTTAGTTCTATGTGCAAAAGCAATATGGGACAAGATGGACAAAGTAAAATACTAATCTGATAGCACATTTGGTTTGAACACAGAAAGCTATAAAGATCGACGACAGAACAATATGGTAGGAGAAGATAGCCTGCGGCAGAAAGGAAGTTCTTCTGCTCTATCGAAATATGGTGCGACAAAAGGTTCATAGAAATGGGGCATAAGTCAGAGTTTTTATATATAAAATTGTAAGTGTTAAGATGTAACTAATCACATTGATTTTTAGGCGAGCAAATATAACTTGTACAAAATAAAACATTATAATTAGCACCGGTATCAAATTTAGAAATTGTATTTTATTATTGTGTGATTAAGAAGAAATGTATTTTTAGCCATGTATTTCACCACCAAATGTTTTGAAATGGCTTCAATGCTAGAATGTTAAAGCTTTTACGGCCCTAAACGAGACGATACCCATGATAGAAATCTCTTTAGAGAATAAAGGTCAGTAAGAGGTAACAAAAGGAAAATTTTAACGAGCATAATATTATTATGATGGATTTTGATGTAAAACAAATGACTACATTATCCTGCACTTTTACTTGACTGTGTCTCTGCTACTTTTTTAAATACTTCAAACCTGTATGATTTGGACTTTATGAAGATGTTTCATTCAATATCTTTTTGTGTAAACTTTTAATTTATTCAGTATTTAGTTTTCCGATTGAGAGATGGGACAATAATTAGAGAAGGAATAAAGCAGTTATCAAGCAAAGATATGTAACTATAGGTTCTCTAACTTCTCTGAGATAATGTTAGATATGAATTTGCGGCAAACCTTCCTGCTTCTACATTGTATAGCATCATGATCAATATTGGCTTTATCAGTTCAATTAAGGTCCAGGCAAAATCCTCTTTACTTCATGGCTACAGAGATAGAGGGAGAGAAGAGATAGATAAAAATAGGTAGATAGATAGATAGATAGATAGAGAGAGAGAGAGAGAGAGAAATATTCAGACACAATTTATAGACATTGAGAGGAGAAGTGAAAGAGATGGCAAGAGAGACACACACAGAGAACAGAGACAGGCAGTGTAAAAAAAGAGATAGGGGCGACCTCAATCAGGTACAGATAGAAAAATAAAAGACACAAAATGGACACTTTATGATAAAACACTGAACTTTCCACCCATGTCACATAACCCTAGTCTCCGGTGCTGTTTGCCCTCAACGTAGACACTCCTTGGGGGTCAGGATCAAAGCCCGACGTAGCGGCAACATTTTAATGAGTTGCTAAGAAAGGGGCATTATCACTGTAGTTGGTGTCGGGGTTGTACCCGAGGTGTGATTTATTACCTGCTCAAACAACGGTTAGGGACCAATGTCTTAGGTAGAGCAAAATTACTATGAGCACAAATTAAACTGGAGAGAAGTGGTATGTTCTTCCACATGACGCGTTTGCCATACTAAAGTCAAGTTCGTTTTCTTGACTGGGGGATTTGAAATGCATGTAATTCTATGATTTTATCACCTACTCTCTAACCCGGCCTCCTTACCTTGTCCAAGCAAAAACGAATCACAACCATTTCAACGTTTCCTCGCCGATATCTAGCCTTAGGGTGGCATGCGGTGATGTGAAAAGACCATAAGTCGACGGAGGAGCTAAAATTGGTAGACTGACGCTTTAGTTGCTTTAGGAGTCAAATCAAAGTCCTGAACCGTTGCATTTTGATCTTATGAAATTTTTTACTTGGCATTTAATGGTTGTAAAATTAAACACAGATTGTCTGCAATCACGAAAATCTGTAAGACTGTTTTCCTGGCCGTCCATAGATTGATGGATAGATAAATGGGTGTATGAAATCTAAATTGAACTTGCATAAACTAATCTATCTCTGCAATTCGGGCATTTTCTTGAAATACAACAGTGGCAAGTTTATGTAGGTTTTTCCATCCTAGAAGAATTTTTTGTACACTTCATGCAAACACGCTGATACCTGTATCGCCTGCGATATATAGATTGACATTTGTAAAACTGGATTTTGAAATAGATTGATAAAGATATAGATAATTAAATGGATTAAATTCAATACATATAATCACATCCTTTTTCGCTCATTCAACGATTTCAAAATGTCACACATAAATGCCTGACCTTGATTGAGAATTTGACATTGGAAAAATTAACAAACGTTGAAACAGAAGATAGATAATCATCAAATAATATAAAATAGAACAGAGAAAAAGGCATACAAAGAGAAACATCAATAGACCAACAAGAAACGAAAAGAAAAGAATAATGTTAAAGAGCAGTAAGATAGAGAAAAAAAAAAGAGAAAGAGAGAGAGGGAGTATGAGAGAGAGAGAAAATGAAGTGAAAGATAAAAATACTTTTCTTTTTCAGAAAAGATTATGCAGTTTGGCAGAATTTTGTCAATCTTTTTTTGAGCGTAATTACCTTACTATGTACCATTTAAATGTTCGTAAATTATTAGAAGAAATCTCAATGAAACTTTCAAAATTAAAGTTGTTGCAAGAACAGAATATTTCAATTACAGAGATCGATAGAAAAGCATTACCGAACCACTAGTGACAATCCAGTACCCAAGATATCTCCTTAAACTGAAAAAGATCCACAATATCGAAGTCTGTCATTTTTAAAAGTTCCGCAAAACAAAATATGCAATGCACAATCGCATTGATCTTTTTATTGTGATATATTTCCCTATCTCTACACCTCTTGTCTCTTTTACGCTGTTTATATTTTCTTCTCATACTCATTCTCTCCCCCCCCCCCTTCTCACACGCTCTCACTCTCTGAATGTGTGTCTGTCTCTTTCTATTATTCTATCTATTTATCTATCTATCTATCTATCTATCTATCTATCTATCTATCTATCTATCTATCTATCTATCTATCTATCTATCTATCTATCTATCTATCTATCTATCAATCTATCTATCTATCTATCTTATTATCTATCTATTTATCTATAGTTCTATTGGTCTGTCTACTTATCTCTATGTCTCTTTCACGCAATGTCTATCTGTCTGCTTTCTCTCCTATTGATTTTGTCGATCTGTCATTTAGTATCCTCGATTTTTTGTTGTTGCTTTCTTACATTTTCTCTTTTTCTTTTTGCTATTCTTCCTGCTACATCTATCATTTCCGTCAGTGATGAATTTAATTTGCTTCAAATTCCATTACGCAATCTACGACCTGTAAATTCAATTGCACAAAGGACATTCATCGTTAGACAGTTTCCTTTCTATTATTGCGATAGAATGAATAATAAACCACCTCTTTGCGTCTCTACAAAGGGATGTGTCGCTCCATAAGCAATAATTGATTGAAAGATAACAGAAATACTGCCTGGAGTGCGCTAGTTAAAACACAAGAATGTGCGGGCAATAACTTTAATATTGTCTGGATGTTGATGTAGTAGAACTAGTTTCACGATGTCTCCATTAAAAGCTTTATTGAATTTCAGTACACACTATAATTGCATTTTATATCCCGTCCTTTTTATATTGTTACCTATCAACAGTGATTCTTATCCCTTTCAACAGTGATATTGTTACCTTTCAACAGCCTTTGGCTATTATATCTCTCTCCATCTCTCGATCTTTCTTTCTATTTCTTTTCTCACTCTGTATATCAGTCTACCTGTCCTTATTCCCCTGCTTCTGTCTATCTCTTTATCTAAATCTGTCTCGTTTTGTTTGGCTATACTTTTCTGTTTTAATTTTTATATATTAATCTGTGTGTTCTATCGGCTTTCAGACCGACAAGTCCAGAGTTTGAATCCTGACATGGTATATCGGTAATTAGTCTTAAGGAAATGCTTGATACACAAACTTCCCTGCTTTACTAAGGCGTTAAATAACGACCTTGCTACAGGAAGTGAAATATCTTTTCGGTTTAACACTAAAATGTATTCTAAAAGCAGCTCTCTAACATTTCAGAGGGTGATTTTTAAAAGTATTACCAGTAGGGGAACCCATAAAAAGCACTTGATGCGTTAAGTTGATTGGACGATGTGTCAGAAAAAGTCTCTCTAAATTTTTTGTCGTGGGTTTGGGTCTCGCTTTTGTCACTCTATTTATGCAAAACTGGTGTGTTCTAACTTGAAATCAATGCTATCTTGCTTTAGAAGTGGTGATACTATCGTTAATTATCCTAAAACTTTTACACAGGAAAATTTCCAGAGTAAACAAGGACAAGGTAAGGATAAGAACAGCAAGTAAAATCCAAGGAGAAAGATATGTAAAAGGAAAAAAAACAAGGGAGATATGAAAACGTGAAAATAATGTGAAGAAGAAGAAGAAGAAAAAGAAGAAGAAGAAGAAGAAGAAGAAGAAGAAGAAGAAGAAGAAGAAGAAGAAGAAGAAGAAGGTGAAGAAAAAGAAGACAGTGATGATGATGATGATGATAATGATGATGATGATGATGATGGTTATGATGATGATGATGATGGTATGATGATGATGAGGAGGATGATAATTATCATGGTTATGATGAATAAAAAACAGGAAACAACAAGCTGTACTGTAAGAATCAACTAGTAATTAAAATTAAAACTGCCTACATTTAGTTTGCGGGCATTACTGCCTGAGTGCTTTCGAAGTTTAATAATTAACCAGTTAATCATAAACAATGATAACAATGATGGGCTCAAGAAAGCTAACTCTCATGCGCTATTCTGCTTTGTTTAAACTAGATCTATTCTTTGTTTAGGTTTCACCAGAGAATGAGGTTAGGCTTATCGCGGAATTGACATGTATAAGTGTAGAGATTAACATGCGAGGCAGAACAGTGGAAGAAGGAAACGGCTGGTGACATCTTTATCAATGCTGATCGATACGGAGGGTCTGCCCAGGCCCTATGACTTTCGATTAGTAGAACAAAGTTGGGTGACCTGATCGATCTGTAGATTCGTAATTGATTGGCCTTTTTATGGTGTCAACATGCTACTGAGCTCTGCATGGGAGTTTTTTTTATGTGTCCTTTTTTATTGTTAGTAAATTGAACAAGAGACTCAAAATAATTATACAGCTGCAAACATAAGTTGGTTACAAACAAATGCATGTTTAAGACTAGTTTCTCAAATTGGTTTAAAAGTATAGCTCTTGGCTTCTGGTGCAGTTCTAGGCGCAAAAAACTTGGCCACAATTGAAAACTTTCCTGACGGAACTGGCAAAAGCGTGAATGAAAAGCCCGAGTCATCTCACAGTTTTGCAAAGTTTTATTTTGGCTTACATATCCCCATACGTTTATAAAGACAAATTGGGGTCAACTCGGATCATATTTTATAATGTTAACAAGTTTAGAGCAGCAAGGCTAACAGAGGCTTCAAATATAACACCCACCCCCAGCGCTTTATCCTTTATGAAGAGGAGATCTATACCTGTCCTTGCCGTGGTTCCTTCGTTTATCAACTGTTATTCAAAGCAATGCACATTGTATTGTACTACCATAAAGCGGTTATAAAGCTGTGGTTCCATTAGGGTCCTACCCGTTTACTACAGCTCAAGTGAGGTAGCATAGTTTGGGTCTATTGATAACTTTATGGACGTGCCCGTACTATGTTTCCCCCTGACTTGACTTCACAAAAGGAGAGCCCAAGGGTAAACCGTAGAGACCCACGGAGACCAGTTCCGTTAGAAAAGGGGAAAAATTTCAGTTCTTCATGAAACTTAGTGGACGTAAGATGTGTACAAACGTGAGAGGTACTGGCATTGCGTGCCGCTATTAATCAAGTAGCGAGTAATGGGTGCTTGTCTCAATGAAGGATTTTTCACATTTATCGACCACCACTTAGACAAACGCAGATTTAATTTGGGTTTCCGACAAGCAGAGAGAAAGAGAGAGAGAGAGAGAGAGAGAGAGAGAGAGA
>BMAT01009247.1:122418-148543 GCA_019649035.1 Elysia marginata
GCAGCTAAATCCAGATCTAGAATCTAGATATTGTCGAGTCCAGAATAATATTGTCTCTGCTCTGTTTCTATACCTCAATCTAGATCAACATTTTTGTAGAGCTTTAAATGCACCAACAACCAAAATGTCACCGAGAATGCAATATTAAATATATTTAATACTGAAGGCTCCATGACTGAAGCCACCGAGACGCAATATTACAGCTTGGTAGTATAAAAATAATGCATACGATTCCGAAAACTTTTTGTTGGTTTTCTTAAAAGAACCAACAGCTTCTAGCTTCTTTTCCTCCATGTCGAAATCTGCTACACGGAAGTATTATTATGTTATTTTACAATCATAAGAAAAAAGTTAAAAGAAAGACGGCGACTTTCTCTTCTGATTTATGTCGCGTTTCATAAATGTGGATACTCAGCTTCTTGCAAACATCGAACCCGCTCTAGATTTTTAAAATCTATTCATTTTTTAAACATAAAAACCATGAAACTCTCGCAGTCTACTGCGAGACCCATAATTTTATTTCATTCTAAAATTTATTAAAGGCTATGTATCCTGAGATAACATAATCTAACACGTTTCATAGGCATATACTTTAGGTTTTGAATAACTTATAGTTGGAGAATTTTTCCAACAATGAATCAAAAGAGGAAGGCACAGATCATAGGGAGCAGCTGATTTTTTTAGAAATTTAAAACTTTATCTATACATTTATCTTTGCGAACAAACTGTGCAAGCTTCCAAAATAATTAAATTATCTTACGAAATTTAGTTTATAGAGTTGAGAGATTCAGAAGTTTTACTTTACATAAATTTTCAATCTACGTAAATATGATATGTATAGATTATGACAGTGGATTAAAAAGGGTTAGAAGAACGCAGACGAATATAAAAGGGTTAAAAGAATGTAGACGGAAGCAGCAAAGTTCGAAGAATGTAGATGTATATAAAAGAGAAAAAATGTAGACAAATTATTCATACACTTTTTTTGACTTTATGCAAGTCTAACCCTGCCGTATTCTAAACATCACCACGATTGTTTCAAGCTGTGACGCAGCATGCAATCTAGTGTAAAGGGTTAGTAGAAAAGCTAATTTAGTTACGGTAGTGTCCCGTTCAATGCATAAAACCTCATTTACCCTGCTAGAAAATGTACTGTACCTTAAAATACATTGTAACACAGAGACGAAGCAGAATGTTGTTTATATTGTATGATATTGAACAGGCTTAGGAAAAAAAGGACGAAACTTCCATTCACTTTGCTTCTGCTTTCATGCAAATCAAACACTGCCGCCTTATAAAATCTCCATAATGCTTTAAAACAAATAAACAGCATTTATTACGCCTTTTGCAAATGGTTAGGATACAAGGGGCAACGGTTTCGTGAATATGTTTCTGGTCCCATGCTGGTAACCCCCTTAAACTTCCTAGAAAGTGTACTTCCCCCAAGACACATTATTTCCAAGGGTGTTCCATTAGTCTACAACACAGCATACTGATTATTGCAAAGAGTTAGTAGAAAATGGACACAAATTTTTATTTAATCTTTTTTGTGTGGTTCATGCAGAATAAACGTGAACTCTCTTGGTAAGTTCATAAGCCCAAGATGCATTATTGCCCAGGAAGTTCCATTATGAAGCTACGAAGCAGCATGCCGGTTATGTATGAAACCGAAGAGGGTTAGGAAAAAGAGGGGACGAACCTTCCATTCACTTCGTGTCGGCTTCCATGCAGGCCTGAATCCACGTACCTTCCGTCATTGTCTTTGTCCTTGGTGCTGAAAGGCATGCCGTCGTGGTTCTCCCACTCAGAGTTCATAGCGTCACCTGCGTCGCCACTGTAACCGGAAATATGCAGCCGGAAGTTGTCGTTGGCACCATCCACCCGGAAGTGGTCATAAACTGCCTTGTACTTATTTCCTAACCAGTCCTCCATCTCAATTCTCAACATCGTATCCTCTGTAAAAAAAAGCACACAGGGAGAGGTGAGGTATATTGAGATAATGATAGGACAAACAATGACGGAGATAGTCGGAAGAAGGAAGGAGGTTGGTATTGAGAGACATTCCCACCTCAACATACATCACTATCAGTCATGGAGGTGTTTAAGTCAACTGGTAGACACTCGGCTTTCGGGTTAGTAAGACTGGATCCGAATTCAATCTCAAGGGCATCTGTCACTTCCAAATGTGCCAACATGTTGATGTGCTATAAATTGGTACATTTAAGGTCAAGATCAGATTGAATTTACAAAATTGGTCAATAATTAAGAGACACCTTTGTGCATCAGGAACTGACAGATATTTTTTTTCAGTCGATGAGCGATTTTGGACAGGCTGTTCAACTACGGCTACTCGCAACAACCACGCCAATGCCAAGAGTATATATAATTTTGCGAATACTGGAAGTCTACATGCACATGCACTATGATGAGTGTGTGTATATTGAAAAGGGGTACAATATCTGCTAATGATACTGTTAAAAGATCTAATATTATTAATATATTAATTACTGACTGTAACCAAACCAAAGTTACACAAAAAATGGACAAATAAAATTATTCTTATCCTTATCTTTAATTTGCGAGTTTTCAGTGCAGGGCTGGTCTCTGCAAGAGTTTGGAATTTAGGTCGAGATAGAGTCAGGTGCTGAGCAAAGTTTACCTAGTTCAGATGTTTGTGTAGTTTACAGAACGGCTTAGGACTAGGTTCTTAAGTCTCAAATGAGCAATAGCTGTACACAGGAAAAAAGGACGAAGAGAGAGTGCGAAAAAAGACATTAAAAAGGGGGACAAAAGGGACAGATTAGAGAGAGAGAGAGAGAGACAGAGAGAGAGAGACAGAGAGACAGAGAGAGAGACAGAGACAGAGAGACAGAAACAGAGACAGACAGAGAGAGACAGAGACAGAGAAGAAGAAAAAATGTTACAGGTATTACTTATTTCGTCTGTTATATCATCAGAATAGAATAAAATCATGCTGTGCGAGGATGTGTGAAATAAATGCAGAAAAAAAACCGCCCCACCTATTCATAATGCTTTCTTCTTGTCATCTCAGTAGTTCTACCTCAAGATTTAACCAGACACTTCTATTCTTTGACATGATTGAGACGTTCTAGTCAAATGTTACTGAGCAACCTTCATACAATTTCGATTGCTAGATGCGATCTGAACAAACATTCTGCAGACTATCTTGTACTTTCTTTTTTTCGTCACTGTCCCACAGTTTGTGTCCCCTTATCAATGTAGTTATTGACAAGATCGTTGATTGAAAAACCGTAATTACGAATAAAATACCTGTCGAACAAGATTACAGTTGTTGTGTTACTTCGTTATAGAAAAAAATATACTGCTGCTGCTCGCCCTCACCTCCTAATGTACTAACCTTTCACCGTCTCACAAGTTTTAATAAATAACCTTTTGTGTAGATCCTATTGATTTTTTGCATATTCCTTGCGGCGCAAAAGCAGTTTCTTTCACAATCTAGTACCTTGAAATTGGAATGTGGAAATTCATGTTAAACAAATTCACTCAACACTGTCGCATTCATTCAATTCGCAGTCTTTGCAAAGGAAATACAAACTTTAATCACGATGGCGCAAACTAGACTGAATTTCTTTACATAGAAATAAATTGTGTAAACAGCGTTTTATAGTATTCTGTGCTAGGTGCAGAGAGATATTGAAGTCTATAGTTAGTGGCAACAATGTGAGACGGCTGGTATCAATAAAGCACAAATCTCGCACAACATGTTTGAGTAAGGGCCTCTCAAAAATTAATTCCCTTTTTATTTGATCTTAAACGGAAGCTTACTAGGTATAGAAAAGCTAGAAATCTAATTACTTCAACCCCCTAGGTGTGTATCAGGTATTAATTTATTTTAAAGTAAATTTTGAAATTCAATGACTTTCACCTGTTTTTTCAGTTCATTATCTGATAACAGATAGTAGACAACAAACAATCTACAGCCAACTGAGCCTACAGAAACTTTTATGTAAAATGATAAAAACCACACGCATACACACTAAAACACAAAGGACATAGAAGATATTAAAAAAGCGAAAAAGGAAATTAATTTTAACACCGACGGGGAATATGTATTTTAACAACTAAGAACGCCAAACTGACAAAGTTTAGACGGAGAGATAAAAATGTTATTTAGTGCAAATACAACATTAGAAAATACCAGTGACAAAGGTGAGGCAGCTGGCTTGTTTTGTTTTTACCCTTACATCTATGATACATTTGATATCTCTTAAAATCTAGCTTTGTCCCAGTTCCAACTTCCTTCAATACCATTTACTGTTGGACGAAAAGTGAAGAATCGCGTAATGGAAGTAACAGCAAGAAGCTGATCCAGCTTTTGCATTTATTTGGAACAAATTCGAACATAAAAAATAGACAGACTACAAGACACAAAGGAGAGGGAAATAATTCAGAGACAGAGAGAAGAAAACGAGAAGGGAGAAAGAGAGAGAGGGGGGGGGATAGTTTTCTAAACCATGTACCAAAACGTTTTAACTAATCTATGCTTCACAGGAACCAGTCACGCTTTGCAGACATTTGGGATAATTTATAGGGTGATGCCGGTGACGTTATAAATGCAGCTGTATTCATTTTATGTAAATCAGTTCTGCTAATGAATGACACATATAGCGATCGCAGGAAATTTAAAAGGAAATCAAATATTCGATATGGGGATACATAATTATTGAGAGTTTTATCATGAGCTTCCTCCAAAACTCCACGTGCTTTCAAATACAATAGAGCCAATTTGGATCAGGGCTTCAATATAATTAATGTGGATTCCAGATACAGATTTTTTAAAGATAATCTTTATTTTAATTGTTCCATAGACTGACAATTATCGTGCTTATGTTACTCCATTAATAAAAAAGGTTATATTTCGTATTTTGTAGTTTTTCTTCCGTAGGTCTTATATGATAAAGCTGTCATTATTGACCTTTGATGGCTTCTATAACTGTTTTTTGTGGCTGCCTATGTTGCGTCAACCTTTAAGCTATGCTCATATTAAAAAAAAATTGTGAGAGTTGTTTTGAGATGATTGATTTCTTATATTTTAGTGCTGAGCCAGGAGTAAACTTGTCACCTAATACTTATAAAGTGCGTGAAAGTTTTTCATACTATACTTCAGAAGTAATAATATTTAAAGTTCCTTTACCTGCTGCTCTGAGCCGTCAATTATAGCCACATAATGTTTTCTTTTATTGATAGACAACAAAGATTAATCTAATTCAATAAGCTCTGAGTTCTTAGGGCGTCCTAAGCAATCTAGGAATAATTATGCTTATGTTTTCTACGCTTCAAAAACAATGAAGTCAATGAGAGTTAGAAACTTTTCTATCTAGCTTAATAATATTTATCACATTTAAATGTACTTTGGTGCGAATATAAAAAGGGTGTCTTATGTATCTATGTTTGTGTAAGCCTTTAGTTAAGAACTACACCCTTTCAACTGTTTAAGCCCAATGGAAACCAAGGGAAGATTCATCGAACTCATATACGACCTCGCTTCTGTATACACATAGAAGGAGATAGGGGAAGGACTCGGTACGTTTCCTTTCATTGATAGACAACACAAATAAATCTAATTCAATAGGCTCTGAGTTCTACGAGTGTCCTATGCAAACTATCTTCAGGTACGATCATACGTCGACTACAGACACTGGTGCCTGGTGTTGAAATCTCTAACCTTCTGAAAACATCAAGTCAACTGTGACAGACGAAAAAACCACACATACACACGTTCTCTAAAACACTTTTTCTGAAGTTATCTTTCGTTCCCTAAGTTTCTCGTTTAGGATCTGTGAATCAGTGAGGTGTCATGGACAGTGTTCGATTTTTAAAAGGGGGGCCTGATCATTGAAGGGATATCCTGAATATAACATGACGATCCACAGTACTAAATAGAAGATCTCAGGATCTTAAAGTACAAAAAGGGCTACTATATGAACTGGCCTTTTCGTTTCGAGCCCTTTTTTTAGTGTCAGAAGGTTTCAGTCTTATTGGAAAAAAAATTCGAAAGATAATTTTGCCATGATTATTACGATACCTATACATGTCTGTTATAATTTTAAAATAACGTTCTAGGACAACAACAGGTTTTTGTAAACATGTAAATAAGGCACTAAATTAATGGTGCAGGATACAAAATAAATACTGGATATTGAATCGAGCTTCACGTCGTTCAGAAACTTGAGAGCGGCAAATGACCAAGCTTCTTATGATACAGGTAAGTTATAACCACTACAATCTTACCTATACTAAACTTAGTTTGATTTCTTTTTCTTTCAAACATCTGCTGAAAAAATAAAAGAACCAACGGCACGATGATCGCGAGTTGCTCAGGCATAAGATCAAAGTTGTAAGTTTATGTATATTTTTTGATGTTTGATAAAGAGCAGCAACTAGGATAACTCAACAAAATGTAAAGTCAGGTTTTTCAATAACGCAACTTACTTTGCCACGGTAAAGGTGACTGTACTACTAGTTATTTGATGGGTAATAATAAAAATATTCTCACAACTAGTAACAGTTCTGATGGAACACAAAAGGTTTATAAGGCGATGAAGTCGAGGTAGAGTATGCACATATTTTCATTTCATGCAAACCAACTCTGTTATTTTAATGTCGTCGTAAAAGTGCATTGTTTTTTTTACCTCTTCCTTGAGCTAAATATTTTATCGTCATTGTTATTACTAGTAAGCTGCCCGCGAATTTCCGGATTTAAGCATAGATAACAAAGTTGGTTTAAATTAAGAATTTAATAATGGACTCTCCAATTAAAGAGATCCCTAATTTATTTTTGTCCCCATAATGTTGTAATATTATACACCGGGTTTGTCTTTCTTCTTTCCGCAGGCTTACCTTCTGCATGATTGTCTAATATTCTATTTTTTAGTTTCCTCTGAACGCCTTCTCTTTATTTTCTATCTTGCTGTAACCGTTATATCCTCCTATTTATCATAGTCCACCTCTCTCGCTCTGTCTCTGGCTGGTTGTCTGTCTGCCTGTCTCTGTCTCTGTCTCTCTTTCTCTGCCTCTCTGTCTCTCTCTCTCTCTGTCTTTGTCTCTCTCTCTTTACATCTCTGTGTGTATATGTCTGTCTCTTCCTCTCCCAGCTTCTCTTTTGGTTAAAATCCGCGGGTTTCTACTGTAGCTCGCTTGGTCTACATTTTGTTTATACATCTGCAACCTTTTTTAATCCTCCTAACTATGAAAGTCCACATCTCTGCTCTCTCTCTCTCTCTCTCTCTCTCTCTCTCTCTCTCTCCCTCCCTATCTATCTATCTCTCGTTTCATCTTTACATGTCTATTTGTAGACATACATGCCTGTCTGTATGCTCATCTCCCACCTTCCCATTTGAACATTGGTAAAAATTTTATTTCATAAAGTCTATTGTTTTCCCAACAGCATTTAAATAGCTTAAAATTTTTCACTAGCGATTACGCTAAAAGCATGATGAAGTAAAAATCATCCATAAATCTACCATTGTTCGAATTTGCGTTTCTCACTTTAATATTTCATGGTATACAAAAAGTTTTAATTAGCACCAGCGCACGCGTCATTGCATGAACGCATTTCGACGTTCAAGTAAAACCCACTATAGATTTCAAATGGAGAAAAAAAAAGTTGGATAGGCACCACGATTTGCACATAAATTAAAAAAGTGTAATTATTTTCAGAGATCACAGACCATTCAAAATGCCCTCTTACATTAATTTAGTGTGATTTGAAATGAATAGGCTAATTTTTCCAAAGTGCACCTCTCCTTCCATTACAATAAGATTACTGATATTGTTATTTTATCTTTTGTGACACCCATAACGCAATTTATTATCGATAACTACGATTGTTCTATACGTCATAGTGAATCCTCTTTTATATATATATTTAAGGCTAATATAAACCATATCAAATCAGTTTCATTTTAACTCCAGAAAAAGAAACAATAGAGACCTTTAGCACACGCACCGTGTCTCACTACGCGTACGTGAAAATCGGGAAAGCAGATTGAGAAACTATAAAAATAATGAAACCAGTTTCTAAAAATAGACCCACAGACGTTCGCGTCATACTCACGTGCTGCTGCTTAAACTCTGTAATGTTAAATGTTTTTCTTCTTCGAAATGCCTTTTGAAGGGTTGCATTTCACTTCTATAACTTTTTAACCAAGCTTTCACAATCCCTTCCATGGAGAGCGTGTTAGTATTTTAAAGAAGTGTGCAAAATACAATTCTCTCTGTCTTTCCCGTTTATTAGACGAATGTGCCAAAAAGTCCTATTAATTTTTAGTTTTGGCATCTTTTATTTCCACTTTTTCAACTTTTTTTCCCTTTTGGCAGTAGTTTTTTAACGCTTTCAAAAAACAAGTAAATATTTTAACTCTTTGCTTTATGTAAGCCACGAGGGAGGCACTCTCCTCAATCCCGATTTAAAGGGAGTCTTCCAACTTTTACAAGCACGAAGATTATGATATTTCGTTCTATACTAACGATGACTTGGCTAAAGATTCCTTACATTGTGTAAAGATAAAGTAAGGGACAGTGCAGGTTTAATAGTTGTTTTTTTTGTTTGTTTTTTATTGTTTTTTTTTGGGGGGGATAGGGGTTGCATGTTGTATAAGTACACTATATTATAAACTATTCAAAGTGTTGGTCAGATCTAAGCGCAACTCGTTAATGTAAAAGAACCATTAAATTATTTTCATATCATCAAAATGTAAAACTCAAAACTGTTATCTACGTCTTAAAACTATTTTCACGCAGTCGCAGACAGTGTCAGGAGCTATTCGGTTTCAAGTCAAATAGCTACAGCCTGTCTGTAATGTACAAGCGACATCTGAGGCAATATGCCGCCAATACGAATACGATACCACGAAGCAACTAGCCCTGCAGTAAGTGTCATACGAATCAACGATCCTTTGGCTGGGCGGCATCGAAACAATCCTCAACAGCATCGCTCGCACAAACGGCAACACAGACTCCGCGCAAACAAATCTGATTTCGATTACGATTATGGGCCCAGGCAGGACGATTTCGAACACATGAGACGGAGTATACCGGATAAGTACTGGGGACCCTACAATCCTTCTGTATACAAAGACAATAGAGACTGGGAACGTGATGGAGACGACAAGTATTATGATTTCACATACGATTCCTATCGTGATCATGCCTCCGAGGGCAACTACCGAGGAAAATACGAACCTCATCACCCGAGAGAAGAGGGACGACAGTATCGAGAAAGGTACGAAGCCGAGACGGTTCCACCACTTCCCCTTAGGAGGCCAGAAAGGTTTGAATCTCACAGGCGGCTCCCTCGACCAGAATATCATGAACGGGGATACCAGTCCCATCGACCTGTGCACGACCCCGAATACGACGGCGGATATCGATACGACAGACGTCCAGTGGGAGGATCTTACGACGAAGGCAACGATATCAATCGTTACAAGCTACCTGGACGGTACGACTACCAAAGAAGACCACAATTTGTTCAGAGCGAAATTATTCTCCCTGATGACCGGTATAGGCCTTTGCCCTACCTGGGCGATCCAAAACGGAAACTATATGAGCACCGCCGGGCACCCGAACAGCCAGTAACCTATCGCAGCTACATCAGTGAATATCGATACCACCCAGACGAACACCGGCACGAACTCGCCCACTATCCGCCGTACCGGTCCGATGTGCCAGACAGATACCCGAGTGTTTATCCGCATCTAGAAGGAAGGGCGTGGGAGTCACAAGAACCGCTACGAGTGGCACTCATAACAAATAGGTATGATTTCTTAAAGATCTTCAAATCCTATAATGTCTAAACAGCGCGGGAAATGAAAAATTAGTGGGTCAAATCCTAAATCTACCTATTGGTGCGGAATTGTGTGGCAAAGGTGGTCTAAGAGCGTTTTTAAAGCTGTGTAATATGTTTTCCTATCTAGCCACACAAAGAAATGTGCCATATGTAAGAAGGCATGCTGAAGAGAAAGTGTTTCCAAAGTTGTAGTAGATTTAGGTCAGAACCATTGTGGGCAAAACTCATTTCTTAAAAAACTTCTATTGTTCCAGAGATAGATTTCTAGCATGCTAAGATTTAAATCAAGTAGATATTTGGCAGAGTACACGAAAGCTCCTTCCGTTATGGTATCGACATGATGAAAGTAATGATGTATTGCTTTAGAACTATTTATTCGCTTGTTCGTATCTCATTCTTTCCCATCTGTGTGTGTCCCGATAATCTTCACTTGTCGCGATTAATGTTAAGTTACTGTAAGGGTAAAGGCTTCAGTATAACATTTCACGTATAATTTTGTAACGTTATGATTAAACATCAATTTACAATTATTAAGATACAATATTTGACCCAATAGGGCAGTTTGTTTTGGTTACACAGAACATTGATCAGAAAAGTGACATACATAACACAAAAAAGTAACAGACACCGCCGAAGTAAAAAGATCACTATGGTAGCCGAATCTTTTTGGTGGAGCTGACAATTGCATTACTTAAGAAAAAAGACATTAAACAAGTCTTTTAAAAACCACGTAAAATATCAAAAGATTAGACTAGTTTTGTCTCAGAACAGCATTAAAAACAAAAGTTTGCTGTGTAAAAAGTTTGTTTCAAAGTATATAACTTTGGATATCAAGCACATAGATATAATAATCCTATATCTCATATATTACTGTCATAATATCACAAAAGACGCATGTAGACTAATTTTGTGGGACTGTTATATTTATATTTATGATACATACGTTTGGACAATGTTAAAAAACAGATCATGTAATTTTGGCGCTTGCAAGATGTATCTTGCCACCGCACATTTATGTACCACGTAAATTATTTCAGACTTTGTAGCTCCCCACTATTTATTTCACTTACTTTAATGTCATCGTGTACTTTGTCCCCAACCAAGTTACAATTGCCATGGAAATACATTTAAAACCTATACCGCTACGGTGTATTATTTTAGTCTCCAAACTGTTAATTGGGTACTAAAGAAGTATTTTCTGGTTTTGTATTCAACTCTTTGGAGGGCAAACTTACAATTACAAGTGGAGGGAAGTAAACCTTCGCTATAGGTCGTGACGCTTTCGTCACGGTGTCGCTGTGGGGCGTTTTTGACAAATCTCACCAACTTGAGTCTTATAGAAGATATTATATTATCATCATTTTGTCATATCATTGCAAAGACTGAATAAAACTTTAGTCCTTAATATGGCCGAAAGTCTTTCTCTTTCACTCCTGCTTCTAACCCCTCTCACTTACAGATAGTTGCCATACATCTATATGCGCGTACTAAAATGCAAAAGGAAGAGAAATTACAGAATGCTATCCCTGGTTCTTTATCTTTTTGTTAGACCCCACCACACCAGGCATAGAAAACACCACATCGGCTATTGTGAGGCAAGTCCAGAGAAGTCGAGCAAATACATTCCAACCATGCATTACGACGAGGTAAGTTTTCAATACATGGTAGCGAAACTAAGAACCATTAATGCTACCTCATGTCTGAAGATTTAAAATAAGTAATTTCTTTAATGCTAGGAAATCAAATGATATTACGATAACTCTACTGGAGAGCCCAAGGCGTCAGGCTTTTTGAATACCACTGGTCAACTTTGATCCAAAATACTCAGCGGCTATAATTCCAAGCAATTTTGAAAATAATTTTAAATCCAAATGTATCAGTTCTCTTCCCTTAGTCCATCACCGTGTTTACCACACACACCAACGCGTACATTTTCCCGCAGTCTTTGACATTTTAATGATGTTATATACACAATCAGTCGAGTTCATTCATTGCGATTTGAATCTGGAGGTTATGACTTTTTGCTTAATTTGGACAATATCCAAATTGCCAATTTCATCCTTATCTGTAAGAAAAACTAATGATTAATATTTCTGACAACTTGAAGTTAAATGTTGTTGCCATGAGACGAGAAATGTCTGAACCAGACTGCTGGTGACTGCTAAAGATTTCTTAAATAGTCTTTTTTGAATACATGCACACATTTCTAATTATCTAATTTTTCTTCTTCTTGTACAAATTCGCTTTCTACGCATGAACACGGACAGCTCCGGTGTCCTCACTGCCAGGACAAACTACAAACCTATCAAGACGAAGTCCTCGCTTATCCATGGACTGTACAGACACATCAACCAAAAATGGCTATCTCGGATGCGAAAGCGTATTAACCATTGATTAATTATCTTTATAATCGCCTATAAGATTTGTAGTAGCAGCAGCTGCTGCAGTGATAGCAGTTTTGATATTAGCAGTTGAAATAGAAACAGTGCTACTACAATAATACGCTGTTTCTATTTCTGCTCCTACTATGGCAACTATTGTAACTGCTGTTATTTCTACATATTATTATTATTATTACTACCACTACTACTCCTACTACTACTATCACAACTACTACTACTTCTACTACTACTACTACTACTACTACTACTACTACTACTACTACTACTACTACTACTACTACTACTACTACAACTACTACCACTACTACTACTACTACTACTACTACTACTACTACTACTACAACTACTACCACTAGTACTACTAATTCTACTGCTGCTGTTGCTGCTGCTGCTGCTGTTTTTTTACTGCTGCTGATTCTACTTCTAATGCAAACCATACAATGAAATTTATTGTTACTACCTCAACTTCAAATTTGAAGTGCTGTTGTTTTTATGCAAAGAAAAAAATTATAAGAGTCTCGACACTATCTAAGGTCCATCTTTATATCTTTTTTTATCTTCTTTTTTTTTTTTCAAAAGGTTATTATCTACGAGTACATATTTCTTGCCATTGATCCACATGTCATTATGTGTCTCTCCACTCTGTGTCTCTAGATCCATCATAACTCCTTCTTTAATACAAACTGGGGCAAATCAGGTCGGAGACGACACCAAGAAAACTGTGGTCAGCAACAACAACAAGAGTGTCGTTTCTGCGCCACTGGACCAAACCGACAACAAAAGCGCTGCAGCCGACAAAAACAACGATAAGAACAAAACCTCAGGAAAGGAAAAGCCTGAATCTAAAGTCGATCCAAAGAAAGCTAAGCCGGCCAAAACAGAAAAATCAGGAAAAGAGAATAAGAAAGAGGCCACAACTGATAAGAAAAACGATAAGACGGAAGAGCAGAAGGCGGGAAAATCCACGGACGAAAAGAACAAGAAGCCTCTCTCTGAGTCGGGAAACGTAACATCTTCCAAGCCGCTCTTCCGATCCGATAATGACGTCACTAAGAGGTCAAAGGTTGGAACCCAGCGGGGCGCGGAAAATAGGACAAATCGACAGGTAAAAAGATCTACCGGTATGTAAAGTGCTCTCCAAAACTTTACTCAAAGAATAAATTTGTAAATACCTAGAGAGATTTTGTTTGCTTAATCGATAGAAAATTTTAGTCTTTAAACCCTGCTTCAGAGCTGCGGTCTGAATCATTCGACAAATGTGCTATTGACTGAAAAGCCTCGCAAAGTCAATTCAAAAACTTTTTCGACCGAACGCTCAACCGTAGAACACTTAACACATTTAAATATTCTAATTTGTTGCACGAAGTTAATGTTATGTAGGGTAATGTTAGACATATATAGAGCTTTCTCTTGACTCGCAAGAACTTTTCCTCTATTCATGGCCATTATCAGCGCAAAATGATTGATACTTAAAAGGCTTTACAAATCGATAATGTTGTTTAACCAGCTTCAAAGAGCAGTCATTACTTTTTCCAGCCCTTTCACTCCGTTTTATCCTTCGTCTCTTTAAACTTTATCGTTTTGTCGGCTTTTTTTCCACTTATCGAAGTCAGCACAGTTATGCCGCGGCTGAACGTAGTGTTTATAGCAAGTAGAAAATTGACGGCTAAGAAATGCTGTAATAGGTCAAAAAGAAAAGGTTGAAGCAACAAAAAATGGGGAGCTATTTCAATAATTACCTTGCATTTCTGTTGCGCCAAATAAAACAAGCAAAATTTTCATTTTTGACATTATTACCGTCAAGTAAAATTTCTTTGCGTCTCAAAATTATTTTTTATTTTGATGGGAAATTACCTCTCTTTTACTTCATAGCTCCATCTTTTCACCTACTGATAGATCACTATATACAACCAAGGTACCTGTAATCATATAGGATTTTACTTTATTAAGTATTTTCATCATTGTCAAGTCCTGTACGAGGTTTTTTAGGGGCATATATGGCAATGCACATTAAACGGGACGTACGACCCTGACAGCACATAATTGGGAATATAAAGTGGTCCCGAACATACACACTGACTCGAGACATACAATCATGACAATACATACTGGCTAGAGATATACAGGACAATACAAACTGGTCCGCGATATAGTATGTAGCAAACCTTTACTCGGGATATAACTGTCATAAACATGACATCATATGCATACTTGGGATATACGTGTCAGTGCACACTGGATCGTAAGATCCATTGCAATACATCTAACATACATGACAATGATAGCTCCAGATATAAAAGCTTAAAGTTGCGCTACATTTATGTTATCAAAGGTACCAAGACTACTTTATTCCATGATGCGTTCTTTTAAAAAATTTTTCCCTCGCATCAGAATCGAGGTCTAGCGACAGTACCGGAGAGTGCTAATGAAAACGCTGATGCTGAGAGGATACCCAATCTTCACCTGGAAGATTTTGATGACATTAGACCACAAGACAGCATCAGCAACGTTGCGATACCGCCGCTAAGGGCATACGCTAGAGGCCCTAACAACACAGAACACAACAGGTGCGTATTAGAATAGTGGTGTTGCCGAGATTTGTTTTTCGTGCTTCTCATTCTTTTATGAAAACTAGAACTGCATGGATTATAAGTATTAGGTTGAAATTGGGAGGATTAGAAGGAGTAAAGATGGAATAAGGACCCGGGAAAGCCTAAAAATGAAAAAAAAAAGAGTCTGTTATACAGATAGAGAAAAATTTTTTAAAATGCTGGAGGAAAGAGAAGGGAGAACGAGTCCCATACAGATGGATAAAAAGTGGTGGAGGAAAAAATCCTTTTTCTATGCTGTCAAAAAGAATGGTTGATGTAAACATATAACTTACAAGAATTTTGTAAAATTTCTTTCTCAAAATTCTTAGCTAACCTTTGAAAAGGTCAATTTCTTAAAGTTCCAAGTTATATAATTGTACACATATATTTTTAAGTTGATTCATTACGTCGAAAAACCAATAATCGCTGGCTTTCTAAATCTTTACACTCTGGAATTTAGACTTCCATCTTCCTCAATATAAATTTTATCTATCCTTGAACCCCGAAACGAAACATGAAAACCGCCCGACAAAGTTGTATATTTCTAGCACCTTTTCCCAACTCTGAACTTAAGTGCTTTATGATGAAATGGTTCTATCTTGATAATTCTGAAGACTATTGTTCTGTTTGTACAATGCATTACCACTGACTTGCGATATTCCATGACGGCGGTCTTCATTGATTCTGAACATACAGTCATGGCATTGCTCAAGATTTTTATGTTGAAAGAAGTCTATGAGTACGTTGATGTATCATACATTTCTCGTGCCTATCTTTCTCGCATGTCACCGTCTCCAGATTCCGTTATGTGCGAGCCAGGGCGGACACGGAAGTGACCCAATACTCGTATCCATCGGGTCGGTACTTCCCAAGGCTGGAGTACATCCCCCCTCGCCCCGCTCAAGCCACGCCCCTTCCCAGGAGGTTTGTCCCTATAGAGCCGTCTCGCCGTCTCTATGGACGCTATTATGATAGACGTAAGTTTTTGGGGAACAAATAAAAGTAGTAAATGGAAAGACAAAGTAACAAATGTCTCCCAGCCAATGCAATGTGAGCTGAATGTTGCAGTTTTCACACCACAAGACTTTCATGGTTTGAACCATGTGTTTTTCTTAGTTTGTAAACTAAAGAATGCATGAACATTTCTAAATTTTCGTAAAGAAGAATAGATATGCTTTTAAATGACATTCTCTGAAGATTCAATTTCCCACACCTGATTGTTTAGGATTGGTCACAAGACGAATGAAGGTTTTCAAAGCAAACAGTTTCGATTACTATTTCAAAAGTTGGCAAAATTTGTATATGTTCATCTTTCTCATTTTTGGTCTAGTCTATCAAGCAAAAATTTTAAAAATTAATACTTTTTTCAGTTACTTACATTCCTATCGACTGTTTTATGGAAGAAAAACAATCTTTAATTTTGATTTCTTTGAATAATGTATGTACTAAGGGTGATATTGGCGTTGTTGCGTTTTGCCACGAAGCACTTGAAGTAATTATACAGAAGTCTGTAAAAAAATAATTCTGACAAAAGTTTGATAACATTAGATTCTTTCCTAAATTTTGTGTTGTTGTGTCTTTTGTTCGTGTGGTTTTTTTTGCGTGAGTACTTTTTGAAAAAAGAGGTTCAGGTGAGCGGGAGAGATACGATTTTGAAAAAAACACACACGCAAAAGGTAGGCTGTACCCTTAAGGCGACAGAAGGAAGGAAAAAAAGACTTTTAGGGAGAAAGAACATGTTAGTGATGAAATGTGTGCACTTGAAAAATAAAGAAAGAGCTAAAGAGAGAGAATGGGGAAAAAAAACAAAATGAAGCATAGGAGAATGGATTTAATTTTGTGTGGGGCAATAATGAAAATAAGATGATATAAAGAGAAAAAAAAAGTTGTAAAAATACAATGCTTCCATCATCCCTTTGACACATTTTTATCATCTTCCTCCCCGAACCTTACGGTGTTTGACAGAGGACGGCAGGGTTTATGACTACGACGTCAACTACAACGGGAGACGCATCATCGGTGACCGTAGGCTATTGCTCAGATAGAAAAATGACAGCATAGCTTTCTTCGGGGAAATTTTGTTAAGCGGCCTAGCAGTTCGACTTTGAACACTGTGTCTCACCTTCCCTCAATTTATCAAGTTAATACTGCTTTGTGAAGGACTAGCCAGCGGCTAGAAGGTGCTTTTTAGGTGCGACATGAGGTCAATTGTGTACGCAAGTAAAGAAGGGTATGTTTTATTATGAAGCAACATTGACTAATCAGGCACTAGTCGGAATTTGAACTATGAAGTGACTGATATTTTAACAGTCCATTTCATGCCCTTTATGAGGTTGGACATTTTTCACTCAGGCCTTTTTTCAATAACCTGTGACATTTCCTTTGTACACAATTGGAATTTTCATATTGCATAGCAACTTTTGCTTCTTGAAAAGCTTCTCTAGACTGGTCTGAGTGAGTAACGATTTATTTACCCCCGTTGTCCCACATTTCAACATGCCCTATGTCTAACAATTTAAAAACCAAATAAGCATATGGGTCTCTGGTGCTTTTTCGTAGCTCACCATTATAATACCAACTGTATCGGGTTAGTAGTTTGTTTCCTCTGGTTTTTTTTCAATATTGCATTTCGATGGAACACGTAGTCATAAGCAACAACTGAAATTAGCGTACATATGCAGGCGAACTGGTGATTGGGCGTTCTATTGATCTATATCCTTTGAAAACAGTTATGAGCAAGCGCTCCTTATTGTTTCCCTACATGGAAAGAAAATTTTTTTTCACAAATCTCGAATGGTCTAAATAAATGCTCAAAAAGCTGAGACATAATCAGTTTATTTTATTCATATATGTCCAGGTCTATAACCCTAGTTATCTGCAGGTGAGTAACTATATTTTCAGTGTATATGATGCATCCAAGTAAATATCTCAAATCCATATATTGAAACATTATAACTGAATAAAAACTATTGTAAAACATTTACTTTTGTTAGGTTGGTTTTTTGTTGTTTTTTTTTTTTTTTGCCTCGCTAATCCTTGTTTTTCCTAGTGCGTATTACTTACGTAAAGAATCTTAAACTATTAAAGTGAAGTTGTATGCTATGAAAGAAAGAGCGGCACGAGGCTTGTATATTGCTTTTATTGAAAAGTGTGTCACTTTATCTGAATACGGCAGTGCCCTTTGCATGATGTGTCACTTCATCTGAACACGGCTGTGCTGTTTGCATGGTGTGTCACTTTATCTGAACACCGCTGTGCTCTTTGCATGGTGTGTCACTTCATCTGAACACGGCTGTGCCCCTTGCATGGTGTGTCGTTTTATCTGAACACGGCTGTGCTCTTTGCATGGTGTGTCACTTTATCTGAACACGGCTGTGCTCTTTGCATGGTGTGTCACTTTATCTGAACACGGCTGTGCTGTTTGACAGCTCACATCGTCAATGTTTTAGTATTCGTTATAATTCACTTCTCATGTCGATAGAAAAACAAGTTAGGGGAGGTAACATTAAAATGTCTTAGCTGTAGCTGATTGTGAACATAAATGTATACAGAATTACTTCCCTTGTTACGTATCTCGGGCTTTCGTTATTTCATGATGGCCAGTGAAATAGCTATCACATTGTCGTCATTATAAAAACCAGTTACTTCTTCTTCTTCTTCTTCTTCTTCTTCTTCTTCTTCTTCTTCTTCTTCTTCTTCTTCTTCTTTTTCTTCTTCTTCTTCTTTTTCTTCTTCTTTTTCTTCTTCTTCTTACTATTATTATTATCATTTAGTATTATCACTTCTATTTCTATTGCTCTTTGTGTTTTTGTTAAGCTTGTTTCTATTATTGTTGTATTGTTGTCGGGCCTTTTCATATTTTAGATGTCAATACTGCATACTGGGACATAATTGCGGTTCTATTATGATTCAAAGTTTAAAAAACTTTATTGATGCTTGAAATTTTACATCATTCATAAATGATAAATAACCAACGGTAGATAATTCTATTTTCGTGACACAGATCTCTATCTTCCAATGTAAAGTATTGTTCAGAGGAAAAAGTTTTATTTAAAAAAAAACCAACTATTCGGTATGCTTTTCCTAGGCAGCGTGATCTGAACGGGTAATTACATTACTTGTTCGAACATACGGCGTGTGGAGCATCATTTTACAAGAGAGTAACCTAATCTACCAATTAGCTCGGCTACATGTCGAGACAAATTTATCTATTGATGTGCAACACGTTTGTTCTGGTATTTTCTAAGTTGCTCTCGCCATCACGATTCCTTAAAATTTAAAAAAGCTAGTTCTTATCGGCTCGTATTTCAAGAAATTTTATTTCTGGATTTTTAAGAGATAAAAGAGTGCATAAAAACTTTATAATCTTTCTTGAGATATCTGGGAACGAGATAGGCGCCCATAGTTATTTTAAATCAGCTACTGTCTTATATGCCTTTTTAAAAAAATATGTAGAAAAAATAAAACAATATGTTTTTGTTTTGTGCAAGCACTATATATCACACTTTTAAACGTTTATCTACAATACATAGATTTTTTTTCGCTGTCATTAGTTTTTACTGTTACAATTTTTTCGTGATATATTATGCATGGGAGTAGGATTATCATCAACATTTTAATAATTGAGGATAGAGAAGGATATTGCAAAACAAATTTCCGAGAATTTTTCACCCCCCACACCCACACCCCACCTCTATATAGCAGTGACAAAGCCTGTAATAACAGAGTTTTTTTTCACAATGGCAGTTATAGTAAAGCTGTCAATTATACGACGTAGCTGTCATTTTGTTTTCTAAATAAAAACAAATATTCTCCTCGCACAATACCTGTAAAATAGCATTGTTCAATAACCAGGAATGAAAGACTGAAACAGTAAGCGATGACAGGCTCATCATTTAACGGTTTCAAACCCTTCCCCCCTGACTTCAGTCGCACAAAATAAACTAAACTATAGTAAAATGGGCACAAACCTAAGATTAGTCATACGCAAAAACCCTTTAAAACCAAGATAAAATTATATTTGACAAAGGTACTTTTTATCTGCTAAAAATAAAATATCTCAAGGTATTAAATTGGTGGCTATAAATACTTTTTAAAAATAATACCATTACGTATAAAATACGTGGTTAGAAAATGCTAAGGACTCAACGTGACATAGTTCTGACCTGTGCCCGGTTCACCCTGGTTGCTTTACATTTGCGAAATTCGGAAAGTTACAGGGCAGAATCCAGCGAATAAAGAGATACGTACAAAGGGACATCACAGGATTTTACGAAGTCAGGAAGTCACAAAATAGCGTCACCTGACAGGTATTGTCGTGGAACCCATCAAAAGCAAAAAGCAGGAATAGGCCACAAGAGATTTCGAGGAGGTCAATTATGGAGAAGTAAATGGTACAGAACTTTAGCTGAATATTTCCTGGATCATCTTGGAAAGTCTGAACTGTTTGCTGATTTGTGCCATATGATATATCCTGCCAGGGGTAAAGAGCGCTGCAACTGTTGTGATAAAAATATGGGTCTCCTTTCTCGTGTCATCGTTAACACGGCATTGATTTTTCTAGATAAATAAATATCAAATGATTTAGAGACATTCCATGTGTATGGGTTAGGTCTTACCTTGAGATGTGAGGTAGTGAATGTTGTCGTTGCCGAGCCAGAATTCACCCTCGAGGGTTCCGAACCCAACCCTGTAATCATCCCATGTGCGGTAGAAATCTACTGAGCCATCTTGACGCTTTTGAATGACCGTCCATCCTGCCAAAGGATTAACAGAATATATGAAGTCTAGAATCTAAACAAAAAAAACACACAACACCAACAGGCTTACGGAACATTGTAATGGGAAAGAAGATATCAAATACCTATCCAAGTAATTGTGTCGAAGATATAAAAATGGATGCTTTTATTACCTTTGAGTGACGTTATCATCATCAGAAATAGTGGCTTTTTTACATCATAAAGTCAAAGAAGTGAAATAGGAGAAAATCAATCGAAAGGATAAAAAAACAGACAGAGACAATAAGAGAGATATCTAGGTAGACTAAAATCAATTTTTGATGTAAATTAACAGAGCATACTGTTTATTATTTATTCATATGAAACATTATCTGTACTTCATTTAGACAAACAAACAAAAGGATAGAAAGACCACGCAAAAGCTTAGTAGACTGACAGCGAGCAAACTTTGTCATATAGAACCACAATAAAACTGACACCGCCTTAGTAAATGTTTTCCGGCTTTGTCTTTTAGTGTGAGTTTAACAAGGTGAATTTTGAAAAAGAAATTAACTTTTCTTGCTTGATGTCTTGTTTTTTCTGGGTGTTTAAAAAAATGGTCATATTTTAGATTATCATTTTATTCAATCAAAAATTATTGAGGTTTAAGACGTTAGAATACTTTTCACTACATATATCAACACCAAAGATATGCAAAATGCGACATTCTATGTCAAATAGATATCTGAAAAGGCGACATCTTATAACTAGGCGAAAAAAATTTGGTATATCTCCCACTTGGACAAACCGTAGGGATTTGGTTTTTTTTTTCACTTTGCCATGAAGTAAATAACTATCAGATAGAAAACTTATCATACGAACACAAACAAAGGTATGGTATAGCGCGACGTGTTGGCTTATGCCAATGAACGCGTATGCCTACAGACTAATGTTATACCAATGTAAAGTATACACCTATGCCTACAGACTAATGTTATTTTTACATGACCTTTGCGGTATGGTAAAGTGAAGTATTGTTTCTACACAGCAGACTGGAAAATTGTCCCTGATAATATACGTATTGCCTACACCTTTTAACATGGGCGCATCACTATGTGAAAGGAAGATCGCTTCACCGCCATTAAACCCTTCCATCACTGATGCTCAGCTGTAGTATTGGTATCGCATACGCGTCATGTATAAACGATCATAAGGCGCCGTTTTTGCGTTAACTACAGAACTGTTCTCAGCTACTGACATCTAGACGCTGGTGTAGAGACTGCATGCAGATGTGTAGGTATTCTCTCACCTGAATTGTCCACGACTTTACAAAGAGCCTTGAACGAGTGTGGGACGCCTCTGGGTTGGATCATGACGTAGTAATCCCCAAGGAAGTGCATGGAGCCGGACTGGAACACGTCGTTACATTCTGATGATGGTAAAATAAAATATAAAAAAAGTTTAACAATAACACTAAATTCTTACGGCAGTAGCAGTACAGACCTCATGGCACTACGGTAACGGTTAACAAATTTTGGCAATAGCAGTAAAAAATATTTTCGCTGTAACAGTCAAAACATTTGCGCAATCCCAGTAAAACCAATTGTAAAAAACGTAATAGCATTTTACTAAAAAAAAAAGCGCAGACCTTTTGGCAATAAAAGTAAAGAGCTATGATTTTAAAAAAATTGAGACAAGGTTTGGGAAGTCGGCCATCATTGCGATTGTTTTTAGAGGCAGCTTGATGGATTGTCGAACCTTCTCGGAATACTGAACTGGTTAACCCCAGGATTACTTTAGAATGTACTAGATAAGCTAAGGATTACTAGAATGTACTAGATAACCTAAGGATTATTTAATAATGTACTAGATAACCTAAGAATTACGTTAGAATGAGCGGCAAGGTTAGCACAACAGATACAAATAATACCAAAAGGAAAGACATACCTAACGTGTAAGATATTTTAGAATCTGCATCGCGTTGCCCTTTAACAATTAATGGATAGGCACTGTAACCTCATACAACTAGATTTGTCTAATATGCCAACTCAGTGTTAATGAGAAATTTGTAGATCTATGCTTTAATTTCTAACCATGACAATTGACTGTTGAAGGGGAGAGTAAGAAGTCAGTTTGTACACAAAGAGTTTAACTCACAGAGGACAACCCAACTGAAGTTAGAGCAACATTTTGATTTTATAGAGCATCAGCTATAAGATATTTAAACAGGAATGGCGATTGTAAGAAGTCAAGCCATGGCCAAACTATTCACCTCCATGAGAGAAAAAGACATAGAGGTGGGACAACGGGGGAAAAGAAGACGTATCTTATAAAACAAAAATGACTGTAAAAACAGTCATTAGATGAGAAAAAAGATGGGTCTGTTTTAAGGAGATAGAAAGAGAGACAGAGAGGGAAATAAATACACAAAAAGGCTGACAAGCGGAAAGAAAAAAAAACGAGCATTACGAAGAATGAGAGTGACCGACAGACATACACACACAGACAAACAATAATAAAAGCAGAGCGATACATACAGGTAGATAGAAATACACCAACACAGACAGATGAAACTAGCAAACAGAATTAAAGACAAAATTTTTGTTATCTCGCGCATTGCAGTACAGACATATATTTCTCCGGTATTCAATCTTGTTTCAAGGCAAGCCAGCATGCCGCTGAAGTAACCACGAGTAGCGTGACTTTGATTAGCAAAAAACAATGCCACGGGGAGATACTTGGGTGACATGGAGCAGATTCTATCAGGGTGAAAAATGAGACATGGATGCCCCGCCTGCTTGGTCTTCCTCGACCCTGTGTTATCTCTCAATTCTCTATTCGTTCAGGGCATCCTAAGAAGTGGGACTAAAAGAGAGGGGGTGGCAAAGTCTACATAATCTGTTATAGTGATCATAAATATGCAGGAGGGACGACCCATGTTGCGGTAACCACAAGTCTTAATTTGATTGTTGGGCTTCGTCAGGGGTGAGACCTTCATGAAAATAAATTACCCTAAGGAATGCAAAGACTGCCATATCAGCCACCGCATAACGAGGGAATCTGCAGTAGAATAGACTCAATAGACATAGAGGTCAAGGCGGCAACCTTTGAGATGAATGTTTAGCATGAATGCTGAGAATGCTATATATTCACAATCCTGGAATTTTCAAGATGACTTTTAATCGAGACAGAGAGAGAGAAAAAACATATAGACAGGCAAAAGGAGAGGGAGGAAGAAGGCGAGATGTGCAGCGAAAGAGAGAATAGAAAGTAAACGAGAAAGGACAAAATGATAATATAACATGAAGAGATAGTGAACGTAGCAACGTAACAGTGCTTTCATATCATAGATAGACATCAAGATTACAAGAATAAGAAAGATTGAGAGAGAACGGAAAGTGAACGTAGAGAGTGGAGAAAAAATGGACGAACTGCGGGAAGCAGTACCATGATTTCGCCCTACCAGTTAAGTGTCAAGCCAGGCTTAGAAGAAAAAAAAAGTGAAGCAAAGAATATAAGCTATAATAAGAATTTGCAATTTTCTTTATTTCCTTCTTCAAAAAAGAACAAGGGAATAAATTAGCATGAACATTTCAGCTAAGTGATCACAAATTGCGCAAACTGACGTAGTTCTATAATTTTTGGAATGACTTGGAATTGCTAAGAGCATCACAGTGAAAAGATTTGTGATACCACAGTGGCAGCGAAACATTTCTTTCTCTACAACTTAGCGTAAGATCAACAAAAGTGTTGAAGCCTTTTAACCAGAAATAGATCTTATCCTCTACCTCTATCTGTCTGTCATCCAATTCTTGCTTTACTAAACCTTTTTGTTGGTTGGAGCAATCTGTCTATAATTCTACTTTCTTACGTTAAATTCTAGTGTTTGTACAGTAGAAAAATTGCTCAGCATTTCTTTCGATTATTGAGCTTGACACTGTTTAATTTCTAGATCTATTTAACTTGCATTTTAGTCGTGACAAAAATGTTGCCAACAGAATTTAAACATAATATAATTCTACTTATCTATCGATCGGTCTGTTAAAAGTTTTCTCTTATTTCTCCACCTATGTGCGCTTTTATTCTCTCTCTCTGTTTTTTCTTATTGCTCACTTCCTTTCTCTCACCCCCCCAGCCCAGCATACAGCATTCTCTTTAGACAGCATAAAAGTACTTGGAGAGGAAAAACAGAACAGATAGGTATACTACAACAGAGAAGAGAAGACTGGAAAGCTGGTATGAAGGCGGCAGTTCAGGCAGTAAACCTTTAATACACGAAGCTTGATAGTGATTGAGATAGTGTCTCCGAAAAGGTACAAAATTTGTAATGCAAAGAATATAAAACACACAGAAAATTGCAGTTAGTTCACTTAGATAGTAAAAGTCAACGCCCAGCATTTATTTACTGTAATGATTGTAGAATCGACCGAGGCAGGGAGGACTACCCCTGGTTTAACAATCTCTAACTTATGGATTATTAAACAGCGGGAAAACTTTCTACTTTCTAGGATTCCAGACACTAAACCAACAAACTAGGTCAGCGCAATAGTCCCATCTGGCTTTTTTGAAAATGTCAATAGACCTATAGGCATAATTTTGTTTTATTACCTTCGGGAGTAAATGTTCCCATTTGTCTGTCTGTCGTGTTAAACTCTTCTTTCTAGGTCGGCCGGGCCAAGATCTTGTCTCTCTCTCTGACTCTCTCTCTCCCTCTCTCTCTCTCTGTCTCTCTCTCTCTCTCTCTCTCTCCCTCTCTCTCCCTCTCTTTTCAGTAAATGACTTTAATTAAGTAAGTAAAACCTTTGTGTCAAACTTAAGGTTGAATGTTTAACGCAGAGTAATTTCGATACAAATTACATCATTCTATAAACGCCAATTCATCTACAGAGAAAATCCTCGAAATTCGAAAAATTGCGCGATCAATGGAATTTCGTAAAGTTTTCAGTTTTCAGCCGTCTTTTCTTCCTTATCCCTATATGTGATGACATCACATGCAAAAATGCCCAATTTTAGAGAAAGAATTCGTTGATGATTTTTATAACATGCCGAGTTATGAGGTAGACCACCTCGAGTAAAATCGAATGAGACAAAAACCAATATAGTACGGTGGCATTAATGTACATCAGTCTTTTAGTCTATCCTAGATATGCACTTTTGGATTAATATAATTCTATTTTTATGCCTGGATATGTTTCAAAATAAAATTTAATCATATTGTATCAATATATTATTTTTAAAGGGCCAATTCCTTACTTTTTAACACATGGTCTGAAAACTATAATTCTAAGTGTTTCGTGCCATAAGATGAGCTATTGAGAGTTCGTTCGTGTCAACCTGTGCCTCGTTCTCGCTGTTTGCTTTAAAAGTAGCCCAACATGAATCTGGTAGCATAAACAGTGTGTTCATCCAATTATGCGTCTTCCTCCCATTATTAAAACATAAAAACTTGAATATTGATATCCTATCTATTGCTGGAATAATTATCTGCTGTTGTTAGCTTCTGGACATGCTACACTCAATGCACTTTCTCAAGGTAAAACTTGAACAACAACAAAAATTAGATCTACTACTACTACTACTACT
>BMAT01009247.1:148604-169395 GCA_019649035.1 Elysia marginata
TACTACTACTACTATTACTACTACAAATATTTATAATAATATTAACCACAACAACAAAAGTTAACATTTTTCTTCAGTTATTTCTACAACGTCAAGTTTCTTATCTTTCATACAACGATCAGGATAAAATTATCCCGTCTGAACCTTCGGGCTCATGGTAATTTAGGTTAGCAACGGAGTACTAAACCCTCGCTCTAGGAAGTTTAAATCTTGTATTGAGGCAGCCGTCTCTCGGCTCACGATGACCTAAATAAATTGTATATATCTGTGCTGACCTGACATGGTTTAGAAAGTCACAAAATTATTTAGTTCATGATGAACGGACTGTTCCAAGTCTGATCTGTACACAAATCCCTAATTACAGACACATACACTCATACAAAACGCGCAGGAAGAGGAGAGAAAGAGGGAAGGACATAGAAACAGGAAAATTATCGGCCTTTTAAAAAGATAGAAAAAGAAAAAGGGTAGATTCCCCCAATAAAAAAGAGGTGCAAGCACATGACAAAAGAAATTGACAGTTACAGCTTACCTTTTTGTGTTTCTTATGAAGTTTGTTCTATTTTTCTTTATGGTAAACTTCTTGAAAGTATAAACCTAACATTTTTTTCTTCCCCGCAGAAAAATGGTTAGGAAAGAAAAGAATATGCACTGCCGGGGTTAAAGAAAAAAGTATACACATAAATTTCATACAACAACGAAACGAAATATTTTTTTTAAACAGACGCTTATTTTGTAACGCCATTTTTGCAGCAACTGGGGTCACTCAACGCTAGACTATTCTGTGTTTTGTGTACGGTTTACATTTCCCAGATGGTATCAGGTGCAGACTTTTCCCAGGAGAAAGCACAGCACACTCAAGACTGTATTGATGTAGACATTTATTGCTATCATTATCATCTTAGAGTAATTGGTTAAAGGGTCAATATTGACAAGGTTTATATTCGATAATAGGATTTTCCATTTTGGGGGCAAGCTGGCATATGAAAATGCGATTATCAATTAAAATGTTTTATGTTTAACTTTTTTTCTTGACATTATTGTCTTTATAATGAATCATTTATTAGGACTTTTATAAAAAAAATTCGACGAGCTGTAAAACCTCGACTCAATGGGGATAGAGATAAAAAGTAGTAAAAAGCGGTAATAATGTATTGAGGAAAAAAATGTTTACAAAAATAACGGCTTAGATACTCCATAACAGCGACTTTGCAACAATTTGTCTCGTCATTATTATGTTTCTACAAAATAATGGGGCGGCAAGATCTAGTGGTCTAAGTAATAGAGTTCGAATTCTTGTCGCTTTTATATGTTTTTGTGGTGATGCTGAGTGACTGAGAAAGATTTTTTAAAACAGACTTTCTTAACTTACCCTGGTGTTTAAAAAATTACTTTAAAAAATGAGAGGTCAAAAAATTACGATCCGGTGACCAGCAAATAGGAATGAAATTTCAACAAGAGAGGAGGAACTTTCCTAGTGTCGATGCCAGGCCCCCGGGAGATTAAAACCTATACTGTATAGCACAGCCCATCAGGTCGAATCATGTGCTCATGCCTGGTTTGGAAATTTTTTAGTGACAAAACTATTTGAAACAGAAAATCGGAGTACCCGCTGCTCCTCTTTGATTACAGTATAATTCTTATTTTTACGCAATGAAAATGTTCAGTTTCAAATATTAAATGTGTCATTACAGTTAGAAACAATCTAAAAAAAGACCTTTTTTAATTACTTAGGTCTAGAATGGAACAAGCACAACAGTATTTGGGGTGTTTTATTTTACCTCTAACCCCATTTCCGATTTCAACATTGATAACACTGAGATTCAACCGATAGACCTAATAGCTTGTTGACCTTGAATTAGAAAAAACTAGAAACGGAATAAACAAGGCAAATTTAACCAAATACCAACGCGCGATTGAACTTGGTTTGCATCATGGGAAAATACTATTCATGTATTGCGACTGGTCTAAATGAGACGGATGTCGGATATTTCAATAGGAAAATGCCTTCTAAAATTGGATTTAAATTCCTCTTTTATTTCATTTTCTAAATTAAAAAAAACAGTCTAATATAATTAGTCTAACAAAGTTTATGATACATTCATCCTTTATTCGACTTTGGAAGCTCAGAAAAATAAATTATTAAAAAGTAATATCGAATCCTTTTAATGTGAACATTGCGACAGCCGCCTCATTTGCCCTGCCTGCGAGACACATATTGTAACTTGAGCTTCCATTTCATTCTGCTAATCTCATTCATTGCAATATATCCAGAGTTGAAGGTGCGGTAACCGTGCCAGCAGATTTTGCTGTAGATAACGTCATCATCCAGATGTCAGCACACTAGGCCATCACCCGATACATCGTCTGCTATGACCTGGTGCTGGTGTTAGTTCTACCAGGCGTTTTCTGCGTCGTCCAATGTTGCTCACAGGCCGTAAGGTTTTCTTTATAGATAAGTTGTTTTGTGTTTGTCAGTTGTCATGTCAGATGGGTATAGAATGATGCCCTAGCTTTAACTCAGTTCGATCGTTTTATTTGTTGTTGTTTCACAATAGCTAGACAATCAGAACAAAAGGTTTTCTTCGGTAATTGCTTTGCGTTTTAATTTTTGTCAGACGAAAATAGCGTCTCGAAAAAATATTGATGCTTAGGCTGTACCTCATTTATTTAGATGTAGCTGTTGCTGTCATTGTTATTTTACTCTGGAGAATCAGAATCGAATATGTATTTATTTTAACATGTCTTTTTGGCCATGCATTGAAATTCTGCATGGTTTTGTGTTTGTTTACTACAACAGGAGTACTTTGTTGTTTGATTCATCTATCTTACCAGACTGTCGCCAAAGAATAGACGTTTAAATACAAGATATCGTAAAAACAATACATAGTCTTTAGCATGGGAATTGGATACATTAAAATACGGACATTAGAAAACTTAAGTGATTGGCGTTTGAAAGTGATATTGGAGCATATTTGACAAAAGGTATTCGCTAACGTGGGTGTCTAATGATAAGAATCCGGATTAAAAGTTTAGCTTTATTCTATAAAGGTTCTTAATGCTTTCTGCCCGAGTGTATCCAGCAATGAAATGCTTCGTTTTGAAAGATAATACGCAGCTAAAAAAGATAAGCCGTTCTGAACTCGCTATTGCGCAGCCAAATATGGGATAATCAGATCTCAACATGTTCATTTACGAAAACAAAGCCAGGCTAACGTAATCCGAGCAGCGTTCTTTTTAAATAATTTCATATTCTACGAAGACGAGCTATTTTTACCGCAGTGGAACTGCGTTCCTTTTTTCATCATGCAGGTTCTATGAGATAAATCTCAACAAAGGCGAATAATTAAGAAAGATAGTAGATTAATGGTTTCCCAGATGATGCTGTAAATCAATGTCTTATTAAAGAAAGTAGCCCTCAGCGACAAATAACACGCCGTCAGTATAAGCACAGTTTTCAAAGAAATAATTACTCGTATTTTCAATGGCTAAAACTATTGGTCGCAAAAGCATGGAAACTTGCTAACTTTGTGTACTAAAGTTAAACATGCATGTTTTGAAAAATACAGAATGGGCACACTCAGATAAAAGACAATCCTTAAAACAGATTGTAACTATTTATAGCAGTTTGACGCAAGTATAGCTTCCTCAAGAGAATAAAATCTCTCTTGTATTTAGATCTACGTATCCACTATCATCTATGTCTGTCAGAAAAAATACAATGAAGAAACTAACATGGTTAGTACCTTCTTTCAGTCCGTCCTTTTGTTTCATCAAGGTTAAGACTTATTACTCAAGTCTCGCAGAATACCATCAGCAGCTGCTTTTGTTTTTAAATTAAAGAAGTATTGACGCAGTAAATTGCTCTTCATATCTTGTCCAATATGACACACGAATCGAACGCATCAACTCTCGGTGGATCTATTTTCTGGAAAAGAGTCGACTGGTGGACATTCTAGTGCAGGAAATTGCCTTCTAAATTTGGAACTTTATTCTAAATCGCTACGTCTTTATTAAAGGATATCTTTTTTTCCGTCCATCCAAAATGTTGACAATTATATACATTTTAAACACTTGAAAGCTCAGAAAACTGTAAAATGTTAGTTTCCACCTATTAAAACTTGTTACGATATAAAAAGGCTTATTTAAGGGTAGTGTTATTATCCTTTCGCAGATGATTCTCTCCCCTTTCTCTCTCTCTCTCTCTCTCTCTCTCTCTCTCTCTCTGTAGTATATATATACATATTCTATATATATCTTTTCCTTTCTCTTCTGCGTAGTAACCAGGCTAGCCATGAAAAAAAAGAAACATAAAATAAAGTATAGCTCAACTTGATTAATTTTTTAACAGTTTAGAAAATCCATAAGCGTAAATCCTGATAAAACTTCTGTTATACCGGTACTCTTTGTTCACCTTGGGTGCATAAGAATTAATACCCAGGGCAAAAAAGCCCCCATGCATTGTTTATTCACTGTTTACATAACCCTATTTCCACACAATCCTAACATAACACCGTTTTTTGTTTCTAAAACTCTCACACGTCATGTGTGCTTTATTGCCTGCAAAGTTTTTTAACATAATTTATTTCGAGATAAACTCCTTTTTGAAAGTGTTCTGTATCTCGTTTTGAAAGTCAAACAAACACACCCACATTAATTGCTTTACAAAGCCTCATTGTATTTACATTGGCTCTCAGAATGTAACAGTGTGAGCTCAAGACGTTCTGCCCCCCGCACTGCAACTGCAAGGTGTAATTTAAGAGGCGACAAAAGATATGAAGCTTTCAGTTTTCAGTAAGACTGAGAGCATTCCCGGATTACCATAGATCCCAAGCCAGTTGGCCTCAAATTTTTTTACGCTTTAATCTATCTCAACTTGTATCGATGCTTTTTCTACCTCACTGTGTGTTTCTTTCTTTCTCATATTTAATTTGATGTCTCTCTCTCTCTCTCTCTCTCTCTCTCTCTCTCTCTCTCTTTAAATCCATCTTGCTAAAGCTTGGTCTTATTCTTCCCTTCTCTCAGTCTCTCTCTATTCAACTTAATTCCTCTTTCTCTTCCTCTCTTTCTTCCTACTATATTCCTCGTCCCCTCTCACCCTCTCTCTGTTTCAGTCTCTGTCTATCTCTCTCCGTCTTTCTCTCTCTCTCTCTCTATCTTTGTCACTCCTTTTATTTTCCTTTCTCTTTTGTCTTCATTTAAAATAAAACTGTTTACCTAACTAAGCAAAAAACAGATTGGTTTCACATCGTGCGTGAGACATTGTCTGAGATTGCAAAATCTAGTTTACTGCGGAACACAATTATAAGGCGATAAATTTGAATGTTTCAATTTTTTCCCTTTTAAAGCTGTATGCGCATTGAAACAAAGTTGCCAAAATCTTAACATTTATTCTGAATGTTAAAGCCTTACTGCTTCATGTATGGTTGAGGAGACCTTGAAAAATATTGCTCCAACAGCCTTAGACTAGTATTTTACCTAGAGTTCTATAGAATTTTTTTTGTAAAAGAACAGCACACTTCATCACTTCAGGTTTTAGTTAGAATCTATATGCCAACATCAGCCCATAGAGTCATACAACCCAACTTTAGAGTTGCCCCCATCTTTGTTTTTACTTCCAGGTCTAGCTAGAATCTCCATCTAGAACTTATCTGTGATGACTTGACGTACAATTTCAGCTCGTCTGGAACTGGAGCAGACGATGACGGACTCGATGACCCTAGGAATTTAAAGTCTGACCTTTGAACCAGGATATAGACGTCTTGTCTCGGCTGTCAATCGTCAGCAGGCTGAGCTGGCTTGCCTTCATTATAACTCTTATCCTATATTGTATCTATACTACCTTTGAGAGTAAAGAAAAAATGAAAACGAGTGTTTTCCACACCACAGACTTGATTGGTTTAGTAGGTACAACCTCGCTTTTAGACTTTGTGGTGGTTTGTTGAGTTCCAGACACTGCGATTGTGGTTAGGAAAATAAAATTTACTGCAAAGTTTTTGTCTTCTATATTTTTTCTTTTTTTCCATAAAAATTCTTTAATCATGTTGGCTGCCTTTTCGTCCTTTTTTCCTTATCTTTATCATCTTTTTTTTTTTTATTTCTTCCTTCAACTTTTCCCCACTCCGCCTTTGTTTTGTTGTTTATTTTACTAAATTATATCATTTTCCGTTTATTTTGATTTTTTTATCCCTTTCTTCATTATCGCTTATGTCTATTTTCCGTCTTTTTTGAGCTTACCATAATTATATCTTGATCACTATTCAATATTTCTTGCTTTTTCTTACTCTTCTCCGAAACCAGCCTTGATTTCTCTCTTTTTCAGCCTGACTTTCCGTTTTTTTATCTGTGTTTCTCTCCCTCACTTTTTAAAAACAAACATATTATTCTCTCAATCATTCCTTCTTTCTCAAACAACGTGTCTCTCACCAATCATAAACATAGAACATCATGTTCTTCCTGCATTTGTATAGTTAACAACGGCATTATAAACTCCATATTTTGCTCCGCGTATTTCATGTTCCTACTTAGAGTGAAGACCCGATAAATGCTATAAACCCACGCCCCCACAAGTTATAATCTCAATAGCAAAATAATTATTGCTGTCAGCAGGTTTTACTCTTGTCTTTACATGCAGAATAATACGTAAAACAAACTCCTTTGCGTATTTTAAACCTCTATAAACATTACAATAAACGGTGTCTATCGCGATAAGGTAGGTCTGGAAACACAAGCACCTCTTTCACCATAAAAATCTGATATATCAAGATACGAAACTGTCAGGGGGTATGAATGATATTGGACGCACATACTAAAAAAAGATGAAGTTGGCTATGAAGAAGCCAAAAAGAGGAGAACAGATGGAAAAAGATTATTTAATTCCATAAATGTCAGCTTCTTTTTGGTGTTGTTCATGAATACGAAAATCTGCAGTCGCGGACATGATTTGCGTACGTTTCAAGGATGCAAACGTCATGAAAAATCAGGGTCAAATATTAAATTAAAAACAGGTCTTTTTTGTGCTCTCGATATTTGTAATACTGTCATATCTTTGAGTTAGGACTGATTATGTTCAGGCTGAATTACTAGATCTAACTGATATCTGGACGAGTTGGTTATAGGGGAACGTACTTTTGTTGCAATACTCAATGTTAAAAAAAAATTACTAGTAAAAAAAAAAACTTTCCGACGAAAAGACAAAACTATTGCTTATGAAAAACGATAAAATTAAGGGTGTTGATAAAAAAGTAGCTAGATTGAAGCAGTAAAAACTACTTTGCATTCAAAATAATCTAAAAATATGAATAATATGCACAACGCACTACCGGAAGAATGTAATTTTTTTAGGGAGGATCGTCCCCCATATACCATGAAATTTTATTCACTTTTTATACCAAGACGCGCGTTTTTCCTTTGTTAACATTTAATTTTAAAACTTGGCATGAATTTTAAAAAAATACAAAAACAAAAATACCCGGGTAGTTTATTAGAAAGGCGGGCTCTGCGAGGAATTTCAAAAGTTTTATGGGGTTTTTTTTGTCAGTGCTAACAAAAATGAGGCGTTTCCATTCTTCATTTTCGACTTTGAGTGTTCAAGTATGGAAGACAAATGCGTAGGCCTAATTGTTCCATGTACGTTTAAATATTTTGGAGAAATAGTTAGAGAAACTGTTAAAGCTAAGGTTTTTAGACGTCTTTTATGTTACATAATTTTGAAACTATTGATTTGAGTTCTGACACTGTTCCAAAACAACATATTTTAAGTGATTTACTTGAATTTCAAAAGATAACATAAACATGCAATATTAAACCACTTAAATAAGCTTACCTTTTGAAGAAATACTCAAATGCATAGAATTGCTTTAGCTGGCTCAACTTAGTGTCGGGTTTTTTAAGTTTTTGTTGTATGTTTGCTCATTTCGAATAGTTCCTTATGATTTTTTAAAATTTCAAATATTGTTCCATTCAGCTATATCTTCAGATGGTAGAACGGAACGCAAAATGGAAAAAGGTGATGGTTTTACAAAGACATCAAAACAAAAACACAACCGTTTGGTTATTAAAATATTGATATGCAGATGTGTATTGGCTTTAATCAATTTCGAAATCTTTTGGGTACCATAGAGTAATAGCAAATAAAAAGGTGTGAGCAGTAGATCACCGTGCCACGGGAGTGTTGATAATTGCAAGTCATGCCAAACCCCTGGTCATTACAAGATGTTAATTTGAACAGTTTGTTTTTAGAAAATTCAGCTTGTGTCGTTTTTAGAATTTCTAGACATTATCAAGTTTTGTTTATTCATGTATACTTACACCATGTCTCATTTTGTCTTTGTATGACTCTCTTCGTCTCAGTCTGTCTATCTCCGCGTCTCTCTCTTTATCTCTGTCTCTCTCTGTCTCTCTCACTCTCTCTTCATTTGAGCCTATGCATTTTTCCTCCGTGCCGCTTTTTCTGTACGTTAATTTCGTAACTCACTTCTTATCTTTTACTTCTACTATCAGTCTACCTAGCTTATCTTTGTCTGTCGGGGTATTTCTGTCTTTTTCTCTTCATTCCCGTGCATCATTTTTTTCTCTTACGCCATATTGACTTCTTTGCCATCTTCTATAATCTTTTACGTCTAACACTATTTCTTCTAAACTTTCTCAAATTAGCTAAATCACCCTTATCGACTTTCTCCAGACTCCTGTAGATTAACACAAACAGATAAGGAGCAGAGCATTGCGTTCAATTTTTATCATTTGGACTCAAGCAAAAAATTCTAAATTCGTATTTTATGTAGGAGTTAAATTATAATTTAGAGACATGCAAGATGGCGAAACTGAGTGAATCGTTTAACTATGGAAAAAAAAGGAAAAATATTCCTTTTTATGCTATAACGTTACCGGTGCGCCATTTGCCTAAACCACACGCACCAACTTCGTTGAGGTCATGTTCTGGATTTTTCCACATATATATTCGTAAGAGGATGGCAAAAATATAAGACCGAGTTGTAAGAACCAGAAATTATTATCAAACATTGTGGGTTGCATTACATTTGAAAATATACACCTCTAACAGAAATTTCATGATATATAAACCCCCTTTTTAGCCATTTGCGGGCACACGGAACCAAGTGGGGCTTGTGTTTTTATGAGCAAAAATTGGTGTATAGGTATTTATAGTCTTTTTTTTCAAATTCAGTAGCTAAAAATTTAGATGTGATTTCTGGTGGCATCATAAGATAACGCAATTTAAATAGGTGATGCTTATTTGTCCAAGGAAGACAGAAGTAGGGGGGAAACGTTTGAACTTTTTTTTTCTTTTCAAATTTAAATTTGAACTGTATGCTAACTTTTTATTGATTCCGCCGGCCTGTTCTCAAATTTTTTTTCGTCCCCTCTGACAAAAACGAAAATTGTATACAGATGGGTAATGCCCTTATTTATTTACTTTTTAGCTGACACGCCTGTTCACCCAGTGGAATAAATTATGTTTTTTGTTATGTCCTCAATGTAAAATAATCTATCTCCAGCTCTTATCAACACGACCTTGAAATGCCTGAAGGCTGTTAATTTCTGTTGGCCCTATTCAATTTACATACTTGATGAATATGACTTTGGTGTAGGTTTAGAGATCTCCATAGATCTACTCAAACTTGAAATCTGGTTTGGATTGGAAATATATAACTAAAATCTAGCTCAATCAAAATAATGTTCTTCATCTGTATAACAATTGCGCAATTTGAATTTAACTCAAGTCTATATCTAGGTTTATTCTAGATCTAGACCTGGTGTAAGCTTAATCATTTAATTTAGTCTGCCGATACAGGCAAACGACAATCTTGATTGCCGTAGCTTCTGTGTCATGTTACTGTCACGGTCAAACAAGTAATAAAATCAAAAGCCAATAGCACTCTTTATTACAAAAGATAGATTGCTGCTGCAATTAGAGAAATTTTCTTTCAGCAGCCGCTGCTCCTCAGAATGGTCACTTTAGGTGTTACCTAGTCTTGTGAAATGAACACGAGGGCAGTTTTCGCGTCGGCGTACATCAAAATTAAAAAAACCAAAAATTCTTTCCACCTGAGAAACAGAAAAAGTAGATCTATATAAATCTAGACCGAATAAGAAGTAAATTAAGTCTAGATTTAGACCGGCTCTAAGTCTGAAAAGAAAATTAAGGACCAATGGAAATAATGGCAGTGAAATTTGGACTTATTGCTTTAAACGTCTCGGTAAGAATCAGCTTGATGTCAGGTAGGCCTAGACGACCAGTCGTGGATCCGGAATGAGAAATGGAACAAAAAAACCTCATCAAAATTTCCTTACCAATTGTCCCCATCTATGTTTTTTAAAAGGTTAGATTAATCCTACAATTTTTTTATCGAAAGAAAGGCCAATGAACGAATAGACAACATGAGGACGCATAAAATGCCAGGAGACGAGGGAAATGTTTGTGTTTCATTTTCAAACCACCCGAAGACATAACGACTGCGTTGTCAAACAGGGTCTCTGTGTGGCTAGAACAATAATACGAGAAATTAAACCTGCCACCATTCTTGAGTTTAATCTCATTCCATCTAACCAAATTTCTTCACAAACTTTAGCGCTTGCTGAATGGAAAAGATCTCAGCAGAGCCGCGATATTGATAACAGTAGCAGGCTTGTTTCTGTTCAGCTGTTCCATGATGTTCGCCCGTTAGTTCCAGATGACCTTTATCTAACAGTGATAGGTGGGATAGGGCAGGGAGAGGGGGGAAAACACCACAGAGTTTTTCTAATTATATGTGTACATAAATTTCATTTTCATTTTTTCTTTTTGTTCTTCATCATCATCATCATCATCATCATCATCATCATCATCATCATCATCATCATCTTCTTCTTCTTCTTCTTCTTCTTCTTCTTCTTCTTCTTCTTTTTCTTATTTGCCCGCGGTGTTAGGATCTCTTAAAGTCAGCAAGTAAGATTCGTGGCATTTTTAAGTCTACGATTTTTTGCAGAAATATTGCCAAGGGTGCCAAGTAGCTTTGTTACAAAAAAGAGCAGACCATGCAAATATTTTACAGAGCTGACAGAGGCCTTCGTAGATGAAACAGTCTTTGTTTTTCTTCTACAATATTATGTCCAATTCTTAAAGAGATACAGCATGTTTTGTCTCAAGATAGCATCGCACATATGGTCGATATCCTGTCTTCTTTTTTGCCATTTGTGGCTCGGTATGTTCAAATCTCGGTGGCAGAGAGCGAGGCATTATCATTGTTTGAGGGTACCCTGGCAAATGGTATATTTTTACTCATCTGCTTTATCAAACTTGGATTAGCAGGCTTAAAGCCCTGGTAGTGCGATGGATAGACTTATTACGGCTTGCATTACAGATGGTTGATTTCTACCATTTGGTCTGTCATTTGCAGATAACTGCGTTCAAATCTTAACTTTAATTGTACCGCCGTGCCTGAGGGCGCCCTTAAAAGTTGATCCTGGGTCATGTATCTTAGCTATTGCTGAGGGCATTTTAAATGTGGTTAAAAGATATGGCAGAGCTTCACTCTAAGGTAATTGTTGTGGCTGCTGAGCCAATATCATTACGTTATTGGTAGGATGTAAATCTAAATAAGATATGGCACGGTATGACCTGATTTGATGACAACATTACAGGTGGTTTGTTTCCAGTCGTTTTCTTTGTCGGCAGTAAGATGGTATGTTCCAATCTCGAATCGATACGAAATGGTCTTGTTTTAAGATAAAACATAAAAAGACATAAAAACAAGATAAGCCAGAACCCATATTCCTGCTGGCTTCAGGGCAAGTGTTATATCGTTTGTCCTGCAGTGTATCGAGCTTCAAAGGATTTTCAGAATTCTAGCTCTTTTTGTGGACAGAGAAGATTTTCGCGTACAAAGTATGTGAGAGACAGTGGTGCTATTCATATATACTGTGAATATAACTTTTGGAGACATATTTTTCTACAATTGAGATATATTTTTATACTTTTAGCCATCTTTAACTTTCCTATATGTATGGTATTTGCATTAAAACTTACTTTTTAGTACCGGTATATCATTGGTTTTTCATTCTGAAAACTTTAACTTCGGCCAAATTTGGCTTTTTATCAGAACTAAATTAATGATTATCAGGTATCAAAGTGATGCAAGAGGCCTATGACATCGATATGACAAAAGACATCAGTGTTCTAAAGACTTATTGTTTTTACACGAAAACGTTTTAGAGGCTTGAGCAAAGAATATCTGACAGCATTTATATGAAATAGAAGAGATGTATATAATTAAAGAGAGAGAGAGAGAGAGAGACAGGCAGGCAGACAGAAATCAGAAAGAAAAACAATGGGTAAAATTGCTTAGAATAGACATAGAAAGACTAATTGGTGACTAAGAACTTCCTAGGAACAAGTTAGAAAAAAGGGGGGAGATAAAAAGAACACAGACTGCCGTGAAAGATAACCAAGAGACGGCTGCCTCTCTTCTCCTTTCCTCTTTATACAAACACATAAGCATTCCACAAACAACAGAGAGAAAAACAAACATCTACAAACACAAGGAATATGTAAGGTCTGTTTCCAAAGATTCAATAAAATGCTTTCACGTTTCTCCTTAACCGACCGGGCCCGTGTTTTTTAGGATATATATACAGTAAGCAAGCTTCCTATGTAAATAGAATAACAGCATATAATTGACTCCTTGCCCCCCTCATGGTAGAGTTTTTAGGAGTAGGAGAAGGGGTTAAGTGAGTTAGCATAAACGTTGTGTTTTGGCCATTATTCTGACCGTGGAACAGCTCCTTGATCCGGTACATAATGATGGTGTTTGCTCTCGAGAGGCGAGTACCGAACAAAGTTAGTCATACGGTACTTTACTGCTCAAATTTGCATAAAGAAAAGGGTCCACTTTATGTATCTTATGGTAGACAATGAATTGCAGAGATCCAGCAAAATATAAAAACCCTTCTTAAGTTTGATTGGCTTAGGCGATTAAAAAACAACTAAACTACTTACTGCAAACAATACGCATACTAGCAATTCCAAAATAATCTTTTTTTTTAATTAATAAAAAACAAGGTCTATTTTTTTAAAACTCATAACACCTTTTCTATACTATAATCAATGCACTGACCCAACAACTTGTCCTTCACTGAGGACGTCAGTATCGACTTTGACCATTTTGACCCAATCTTTATCTATACATAGTTTATTGTGCCCTGGCTATTTTTCTATCTCGATCTGTGGCATAGATTTTACCTGGACATTTTTTTCTGTTTCCTTTTACAAATAGGGTTTTTTTTTCATTGATCATAATTTCCACAAAACATTTCATAAATAGAGTTATCGTGGCATAAAGCGAGGTTATGTTAACAAATTGAGTTAAAGTTTAGAACAAAAACGCTTCATTTGTACCGAGCTGATTTGAGCTCTACAAGATCATGAAATTTTATGCAACAAGTTCTAACTATTTCATTTTAGATGTGGATCCAATAGTTAACCAGGAAGGAAGTTACAAAGACACTCTTATATAAAAATACAAAATAGTTAAAACAACAAAGATGTCCTGTTTAGATACAGTTAAGACTACATAGAGCACTAAAAGTAAGAACTATAAAGCGTTTCCATTAGCGAGTACACCAATTTCTCCACAAATTGATTGTGATATAATCTAGAACGCACCCTGGGGTGCCTCGGCAAAGTACCAGTTTATCGCACCAAGACCTAAACTAACCTTAAATACACATTACAAACATTGCCAGGCAAAAACAAAGTTTTATACAAAGACTTGCAAACGATTTACGTTCAATGGAAACGAACATGCAAACGAAAGCTATCTGTCTGTCTGTCTGCCTGTCTCTGTTCTATCTCTCTAGTCTTTCTTGTCTAACCCTTGGCTTTGTCTTTCCCTCAAAGCATACCGCTGCCTTTTTGTCTCAAGGTTTTTTTTCTTTGTATATCGGTCTCTGTCTCTTCCTTTCTTTCTCTAACAACCGGTCCTTGTGCTCGCTATAACGACAATAAATATACCTAGAATACTTCGCACAGTTTCAGCCTGTTTTCTTTTTTCTTATTGTTTTGACAAAAATTTGCTAAGTCATCTATTCTGAACTTGTAAAGCGTCAGCACTCAACTTTCATCCTGTTTCTCAAACACCAAATTTTGTTGTTTTCTTCAAACAATCGTATTTAAAGAAACCGCGAAGACTTCTACCCACCAACTTTTTGACAACCAGCCTGCGACTTCCTGTTAGAATGACGCTCCTTCAAATATACCACCAACCTCCCAAGAGATTACTGTCTCTCCACAACTTGTCTTGTTTCCGTTGAAATTCTAACGGTATTTTGAGTTCGTCGACAGTTATCTCCCTTCTGCCACTATATTCTTTTTACCCCCTTTTCACTGGGTCGCAATTTCCAATAGAACAATTTATCTCAAAGGTTTGCATAAAAAGGTTACGAGGTTAAATCGGACAGTAAGAAAACAAAACTTCGAAAAAACGTATACACGTATAAAGAGAAGAGTGTACTACTTGTGTTTATCGGTCCTTCTCTATTTCGATGACTTCTTTGTTTTGTCTTTCTCCTCTTTTGTGTTACTGTCTTTTCCCATGAGTTTGATATTATGGGGAAAAACCTCTGATTCTGTGTTCTTCAAATAGCCCCTCTCTCTATTTTGATCTCCTTATTTTATCTTCTCTACCTTAAATAACATGCATAAACCAACAAAAAACAAACACAAGGTTATTTATTTCAGCAAAATACAAGATTAAAATGTAGTTAGTATTCAAGACACCATTACGTAGAAGACTCAGCGGTGCCGCCAATAACACAGACTCCATTTATCAAACGAATCCATAGAGCCGAGAAGACCATGACAACTGTTTCTATATGTACATTCAATATGTATTTAAGACAAACTTGTTTTCATTTGCTTTAATCACAGTGTTTCCCTTTTGTTTTTTCTAGTACATCTTCACATAGGATTTAGTTTTATTGAATTTCACATTTTTAGTGATATTTACGCAAATCGATTTGTTAAACATAATGTTCTCTAATGCCAAAAAAATTTACTACATAAATACTTTTATCTTAAACTTTGGACACGCTTAGAGCATATTGTATAAGATGGCCAACAGCGCTTTTACATATATAAAGGTGTCTTATAAAGTAAGTGACTGAAGACTTTGCTCTATCCAAAGAATAAAGACTATATGATTCACAAAGCATTTGAAAAAAGAAGTAAAGCGCGATCTAATACGATAAAACCAAGGCCCAGTACCTTTATTTTCACGTTAAAAATATTTACAACAGGCACCTGTACTTTCGCCTCTTACCGGATAGCCAAAGGTACATCAAAGCAACGGACAAGTTAATATCTACTCACAGACGAGCGAAGAGTATATATAAATATCGCACTTTTAGTAATGTCTTCGAGTGCGATAAAAACATCTAGATATACAACTGAGTATCTGCCCGGAAGGTGTTCTTTCCTGGTCAGGCCTAGGCGAGATTAACATCATTCCCAGGTCCGCCCCATACAGCGGACTGGATTAAGTGTGAGTCTTAACAGGTGGAAACTGGCCATACGTCACGACAGGTGGCGGCCAACACAAACACACTCGACCGTGCCAGGCCAGGCTTATACTGCGACTTGACCTCACTTGACCCCTCAACTGACCCTTAGATTGGAGGTCAAGATAGAACAATAAGACATGGGGTATCTCGTATACAACTGTGTTGTTCAAACGAAAAACATTTTACTAACATGAGGGATAAAGAGTAGAATGCTTATCAGGTACATCATAATCAGAATTCAAATCTCAAAAGTTGCTTTTTCTTGCATAATATGTCATACGCTCACGTATCACACTTAATGATATCTTTTTGTGAATGCAAATGTTGTCGTGGTTGTGCCATACTTCACCATCATCATCATCATCATCATCATCATCATCATCATCATCATCATCATCATCATCATCATTATCATCATCATCATTCTCTTCTTCATAATTGTTGTGAATATTGATATTATTATTATTATTATTATTGTTATTATTATTATTAATATTATTATTATTATTACTATTATTATTATTATTACTATTATGCTCTTCGGTTAACCAGGGAACCACACCTAGGTTGCCTAGGTTAACTACTTACTTGTCAAATTTAAGAAACTTACATTTTTGTCTCATACTGTGATCGCAAATGAAGTCAAAAGCATCAAGATTTCTTGATTGACAAAGAGACAGTTTTGACCTTTTAATCTACAATTTTCATTTCGAGCTGACGAGAAACGAAGAGATTTCTACGTGACCTGGTTGAGAAATATATTTTTGTGGCTAGCCAATCCGTTTTTTTTTTCAAATTCTGATTCAAATCAAACAATCTTTTTCTATTTTATTCATTAGCAGTGACCTCCACGTCCTAAATTTTATTCATCCAACAAAAAAGGGGATAAAAAAGAAATAGGTCAGTAATATGGAAGCAACTTTAATGAAAAAGAGCAATGTGTTTGAAACAAAATACACTAATTTATTTTGTTTTCTTAAAAAATTGTTGACAATTTCATAACTTTTATCCGTGCTTTCACATTCCATTGTTTTGTTGAGTTTATACAACTGATGAAGAGTTGTACAATTGATGAAGATAGCAGGCCTACTATTTTTCGTTAACAGCATCAAAAAAGATTTTTTATCACTCAAAACTCATATGCAGTAGCCAATCGCGACGGTGTGAAAGGCAATTAAAAATGTTCATAACGTTGTGTTGGCAGCCTTTAGACGATGGGCTAGAACCCTCGTTTCTTCTCTTTTTTTATTAAAACCATACAGATCTATACCTACAAAGCCGCTTTCTGGTACGATGATTACCTTTAATTTGTGTAGAAGCATCACAAAACTAGTCGAATTGTTACGATATTTAAATTGAAGAAAATATAATTTCTATCACAAGTTGAAATTTGACAAAATCGTTTTTTTTCCTATAATTTTTATTATATTTCACCAAAAGAAACCACAAAACCAGTGGAGTTATAGATGAAGTACAATATTTAAGTGGGGGGTTGGTTGGTGATCTATATAATCTTTTGTACTTTTTCAATCTTTAATTATTTTGTCTTCTTTTTTTAAACATTGGTTTAAAATGATTCCTTTTACATGAAAACAGTAAGAATGGACATATTAGTAATCTTTTCTCCGCATCAAGAGAGTTTGAAAGGTCCTTTCAAACCATGTAAATGTCTCTAAATGTCAAACTTTTCCCCAACTGGACTTATTATGTGATTTAAACTACACATTTTGCTATTTTTATTTTTTTTTTAAATGGTGGCAAACACGATATGCATAATACTAAATAAGTTCTTACAACCTCTTCCAAGAAGCCAATCAAAAACTCTGCCTTGCCCAAGCAAGGCTTACTGCCGTGTTTGTTTTGTGTTTTGGGGTTTCTCTTTTTACCGATACTTCTGTCTGCTGTTCGCTTGCAGACTGGCTTAAAAGTACCCACTATAAAACGTAAAAAAACATATGCAAGATTTTAAAACACAGCTTGCCAAAAAGAAAGTCTGAAAACGGGCAGAGCTATAAATTATTTTGAGGAAAATTGCAAAAAATAGAAGTCACAAAAAAAAAGAAAAAAGGCTTTTGCGAAGGTGGGGTTATTCATGAACATTTAACATTACTCTCTCTCTCTCTCTCTCTCTCTCTCTCTCTCTCTCGCTTTCTCTCTCTCTCTCCCACTTTATATGACTCCCTTTTCTCTTACTTCCTCTCCTTTAGTTTTATTTTCTCCATACCTATTTCTCAAGCATCATCAACATTCTTCTTTCTTCTTTTTCTTTCTTAAGCTCCTTTAAAAACATTAACTTCTCTTCCTTGATTACTTCCACTTCGCCAAATCCATTTTTTCCTACCCAATACACCAATTCATATGCTCACCCCATTTCAGGGTTTCCGAAATGGACATAGAGCAAATTATATGTATTGGGATTTGCCCGAGCAAATGTCTGTAGTTATATTATTCCTGGGTGAAGAGGCTGACCATTTTGCTAGAACTAGAACATAGATCTATCTGCGCCAGGGAACCGTAAGTTCTACCCCCGTCGGCCTCTGATTGGCTCGAAGCGCCCAGGCTCAATACAGAGTCAAAAGCCAGGTCCATCCATCAGGTCGAACGAGTTTTATGCCCCTTGGTTTATGGGATGCAACGATGGATGTTTCTAGAAGTGCATGGTGCGCGCGGGGAAGACTAGAGATCAGAATGGGTATTCTGACTTGAATGGTTTGGTGAGTTTGCTGAGAGGTAGAGAAAGAGCCACAGATATAGACAGAAAGACTGAGAAAGAGACAGAGAGAGAGAGAGAGAGAGAGAGAGAGAGAGAGAGAACGAAAGAGACCGACAGACAGACAGATCAAGGACAAAAGGCAGGCCTCAAATTGATCAACGGATATTGTGCTATTTTATGAAAGTAGATAGCATCGCATGAAAAATAATAAAAAATATTTACTTAGGCAGAAATGGAACAATAGATGGAAAGTAACAAAAGAGGTTAAGAACAAAATTATATGTGAACACTAAGACAAAAATGTTTATCATAAGGGTTGGACGAACAAAGAGAAAAACCATGACAAGATTTGGAACTGTAGAAAAACAGAAAAAGGACTTTCACCAGAATAAAAACCGGATTTATAATCTATTTCACTTATAAGTTTTGTTCTGTATCGGTGAAAGACACCGCCTCTAACGTATTAGCCTTTCTCTTGGATAATAGGGCCAAAGAGATTGAGAGGGAGGGGAGAGAGAGACAGAGACAGATAGAAAGACAGACAAAGAGAAAGGGTTTAATAAAACTTTGCACTGAATTCAGATAAGTTGATCATTTCTCATTCTTGACTTTTCGCTGAAAAATTACTTTATCCCAGAAGATAAGAAGTACCCCCAAATCAACGGATTGGTAAAGCCTAAATGCTAACCTTCATCTGAAGCGGTTAAGAGGATCGATTGCTAGGTCCTGATGCAGTTATTGAATGACTACTCATTTAGAGAGCAAACGGCACAAAACGAGAAAGAAGGCAAACAAAAAAGAAACATTAGGGAATGTTTGTTGGGGGCGTGTGAAATGGACAGACTTCAATGGCCTCGCAGTAAATAGAATTGGTATGAAAAGTTGAAAATTCTTGGCCGTTTAGCCGTTCTGCAACTAATAAAACAATATTGAGAATAAACGCCAGGAGATCAATATTATTATTTTCTGCAATGTTAATAAATTAGGCTAGCGTGTCCTTTTTCAAATGTGCCGTACAAAGATAGTAAAGGCACGAGAAGAAAGAAAAAAGACAATAGCTAAAGAGGAATAGATAGAGGTAGGAAAAGTTAAGGCGTGATGATGAAGTGTTCATGTGCTCGTTTTTGCCGATGATTTATTGAACTTATCGCAACACAAACAGTATGGAGGTATCCCAATATCTCACATCGCTCAAACCTACAAAAAGCGTCTTCCTTACAGGCAAAGCAATAACGAATGAACATGATAAATCACTTACGCTACCACCATTACACACATACACTCCTACATAAACAGAGAGTATTTATCAAAACTTGTTTACAAAGGGGTTTCTTCAAGTTTCTTCAAAGATGTTTGCCAAAGTCTGTCGTCCTTTTTTTAATCTGAGCAATCTTGATAATAACACGGGACTGCAGCTACAGGGGAAGCCTGTGGATATTTTCTGGCTGCTGATGAGAGACCAGTAGTCTCATGATAAAGAAATAAAGAAGATTGCGGCGCGCGGGTTGTTGTTTATTGTAGTCTTTCTTTTCCTTTCTTTCTTTGGATTTTATTTCGTTGTTACGGGCTGTGGTTTAGATAATCGTTTAGACTGATAATACAAATAACAAACGATTCATTTGAGGCATTCCCAAAAGTTGGTCCATGAAACATGGACATTGAGGTGAAAAAATTAAACTCCCCCAAAGCACTTGAAATTGGGTCTATGGTGTTGAGAAATTATCTATCTTAACTAATGTGAAAGAAAAAAGATAAAAAATTTTACCCTTGTAAAGGTAAAAGCCCATATAGTTACAGCTCCCTTCATATTGAGGACATAACGATTCACTCCGATAGAAGCTTATAGTTCTAAAAGTATGCATGTTTTATGGGATATTTGTGGTTGGAGGTTTTAGGCTACTCATTATTGAAAAACTACAACAGTTTTTATGAGTTTCACTCAGTTTATTTTTTTTTGTAGAGGCAAAAATGTGCCAAGACATGCTGTGTCTATGGGAACCCAATACTGAAAAGTTTAAAATTTCCATAAATATTTCAAAGATTCTATTCAAATTTGAATAAAATTATCTTAAGTTCACACTAGACCTTGCAAGTATGAAAGTTTTCAATTAGTTTTATTTTCAACAATGGGAACATAATGTCACTTTTCGGACATAACGTTCACTACAAAAGTGTAATTATTAAACGATTCTATTAGAAATAAAAAACACAAGCTTTTTGCAGGTTTATTTGTGATAAATTTATGTTTTCAAAGGTCTAGAGGGACAATGTTGATAAAACACGGTATATTTCCCTTTTTTTCCATAATCTAAATACATATCATATTGAGGACATAACGTTCACTACAAAATTCACTACTAAAAGAAAAAAAACCCACCAATTTCTCTTTAAAAAATCTAGATCTAGATTTAGATCTTATCATACACAGTATAAGCCTTGAATCTACTCTCTTATATACATTGTCGATACAATTTTCCACACAACTGCTACTTAAAATCTCAGGTTATTTATTTGGACATAACA
>BMAT01009247.1:171713-183255 GCA_019649035.1 Elysia marginata
CTCTCTCTCTCTCTTTCTCTCTCTTTCTCTTTCTTTCTCTCTCTTTATCTCTCGTTTGATCGCTCGTTCGCTCTCTTTCTCTCTTTCTCTTCGCCTCTCTTTTTTCTTTCCATCAAAGTTTCTCTTTTCGCATTCCCAGAAATCCGTGGGAAACTGATACACAGGATACTCCTGACGATGTTATCACTTTGTTGCTTTCTGAAAAGATGAAGGTGTAGGAAATTATCACGGTGAGAACAAACTGATATCAATTTTATATGAACTCTTGAGTAGTTTATAGCTCCTGTCCCATAATTACATCAGACCGAATGTACAAACTTATGAAAACTAGCATATGCTGAGTGCTGACAGTTCGGCCCCGTTTGTTGTGTTAAAAGCCGATCTTAACTGTTAGAAACCTCCCCTTGAGTAAAAGAGTGAAATATGTGTGTGTGGGGGGGGGGCGCGAGGCATTGAGAAAACTAGAAAAAAAGAGAGAGAGAGAGAGAGAGAGAGAGAGAGAGAGAGAGAGAGAGAGAAAGGGAGAGAGAGAAAATAAATAATAGCGGTTGAGCACGAGAGAAAGGGAGAGTAAGCAGTAATAGGCAGATTTGTTGTTGAAAGAAGACGAAAGGGTTTACTTTGAGAAGCTTTCATTCAATCAGTGGAATACAAATGTATCAAACACACTCATTGTTTAAGTTTCTTTCTGCAGTCGTGACTTGATCTTCTAAAGAATGACAAAGCACAAAATGCACAGTTACCTTTATTTGAGAGAACAAGTTATTCAACACAACATTGACCTACACTTTTAAAAAGATGACGTTGGTCTTCTTTTTTGCTTCCATGAAATTTTGGGTTTGTCCAGTCTTTGACATTATTGTAAGCAAACTACAACACAGTTTGACCTGACAAAACCCGCTTCTCAACTCAAGAAATAGCATAGCTTTCTCATCACTTTTTCCCCTTAACTTGTTGCAGTTTTATCGACGTCGCTGGTATTGAAGGCACAGGTCGTACCTTTGCTTCATTTTAAAGACATAAAAGACAACAAATTAAAACTGCAATGGCATATTTTTTTTAAAGAATGTGAACCTCTACAACTTGTAGTAGGGAAGTGTTTCATAGCTAAGTGCGGCAAAAGTGTGAAATCAACCCTTTAAAACCACGACAAAGTCGCATCAATGTTGAACGTGGTTGTTTTAATAAGTTGAAGTTTGTTTTTTTTTCCTAGATGTGAAATAGCATGGCGGGTGTAATACGATATTCATTAAACACACGGCATAGCTTGTTACAATCAAAGTTTCTATCGAAATACCGGGAAATGTGTGTATCATTCCTGTCGTATTCAAAAGAATTGTCGTATCGCATTAGTGATTAGCTCAGCAGAAAGATTGAAAGCACTGGTGTATTATTTTAATGTTACCAACACTATTTGAAGTTGTTGTAGAAATACTAAAGTGAAAATAATCTAAGCAATATCAAAAGAGAGAGAAACTCAAGAAATCTTTTCAACCAAAAAAATAATCAAATTAATTTGGTCGATGCGCGAGGACTTTCCTGTAATCATAGAGATAACCCTACAATATTATCCTTTTCCGAAATTCGTCTTGTAAATTACGATCCGCCCTTGTAGAATAATACTGTGCGCAGGTAAGGTTCTTAAAACTAACTTTTCGTCTACAAGAAAGACCTGGTGTCTTCTTTTAACAATCAAACTCGCTAGCCGTCTATATCCCTATTACTGCTCAGTCTCGCTTTCTCTCGCGTTCACTAACTTTCGTTCTTTTTCTTTTTCTCTGTCACTCTCTGTCTGTCTGTCTCTCTCTCTTTCTATCTCTCTCTCTCTCTCTCTCTCTCTTTCTCTTTCTGTCAGTCTGTATCTCTCTCTTCACTCTCTTTCTCTCTCATCTAGCACAAATGAAGGGTATTAATGCTGTTATTTGCCTTCTTAAAATTTTGTGTTCTCTTAGTCTCAGTTCTAATTGGGCGTAAGTTTCTGTGGATTTGCTTAAATGACGAACCTGAAAGTGTGTGGGTAAAAATAACAGGAGAGAAATAATTATTTTGGATTGGTCACATAGACATTGCCTATGTCGCGAAACACCCAACGCGTGTCTAGCATTTGAGGAAGCAGTAGTCTAAAAAATCAGGCAGGGTTGGGGGTTGAAAAGATTTTTTTATCAATGAACTATAATTGGAATCTACGAAAAAAAGCAGTGCAGATTACGAAACTAGCCTACTTCATATTCATAATTATTTTTCTTTATGTCATAGTTAGTAAACCCCTTTTTGTCATAACCGTACCACAGTCTATGTCGACTTGCTGTTTCCGGTGCGCATCTACATAATACAGACTTTAAGCAGCAACACGTGAGTATGACGCGAACGTCTGTGGCGTCTATTTTTAGAAACTGGTTTCATTATTTTTATAGTTTCCTCAATCTGCTTTCATAATTTTCACGTACGCGTATTGAGACACGGTGCGTGTGCTAAAGGTCTTATCTAAGTGAACGCAAGGTGAGTGTAGTTCCATGCTGTGTTCTTCGGCTCTGCGCTTCCCAGCAAGTGGGGTTTACATGTTCTACAGACGTTCACCTTCCGTTTTTTAAAAGTTTAATTCATGCGCAGATAACGTTATCTCAAAATTGCTGTGGGCGGAAGTTTACAGGAGGCTGATTCAAAGGACAGTCGCAGGCCTCGCACTGAAATTGTCATAACTAGTCTTAGTTTTTTCTCCAGTCCAGTCGGAATTCATGGACAAGTTTTGACTGAACCTTACTTCATCAGAAAAAGTGCAGGAATTCCCGGAAGCCAAATTGACATCCAAGAGAAAAAGCAATGGAAAAGTAGATGGATTAAGAATAAAGGTCCATTAAACTTGTATCTTTATGCACAGCATGGCTAGTGGGAAATCTCTTATTTCCCATAAAAAGCTAAAAGTTTCTTTAAATTGTACAGATTGAATGTAAATCCTCAAAACACCATAAGCTTCCACAAAATATACTAATTGGACCTGAAATTTTTTCAATTTGACTTTAAATTTGGCAAGGTCAATGTCGATTATTTTTTTTATAGAAAAGTAACTTAGGCCCGAATTCTACTCCTTAGTCCAGTACCAGGCAGCGTGTAAAATCAGGCCGACATTTTAGAAAAAGCTCAAGAATACAAAGAAAGGCCTAGATTTAGGTTACGACTCAATTTTGTCTATTTTTTTTTTCGTTTGCGTCTTCTTCATGAATTACTCTCCAGGTGTCTTGTCTAGCAGGGTAGGACCAGATCAAGGGCGCCCCCCCCCCCCCACGATGTAGTCCCGGTTCATCTCGTATTTCTAGTAGCATCAGACGCCTGCACCTGTGCCGAGGCGTTCTAATAGAGTACAGCATTTGAATATCGTGCAGAAATAGCAAACTGTTGCGATACTGAAATCGGTTTAAACATGGCCTTCTGCAAAAAAAAAATACTTAGATTGATGTCTGAGGGTGCGATCTATATTTTTTATAGCAAAGTACAGCTGTTTTAAAAATTATATACACTTACATTACGATAGTATAATTTCTTGTAACTATCTTTATGTACGTTTTAAGGACGATGGTGTAGGTATGTCTTTCCCGTGTTGGGATTAATAAAAAGTGTATCTTATCCTAAAAATGTTTGCATGTGTAGTGATTTGGTGCAAAAAGGCACAGCTCTTAAGTCTAAGGTAATGTTTTTTTCCCTGCATGGATGCTGATAAACTAATCAGCTTTTGAGTAAGTGCTTTTTTGTTTTTGCTATTTTTTCAAAATGGATAGGAGGTGCCTAAATATGGATCGAACATATTTTAAAGTACGAAGTTTGAGCTTTCACATAAACAATTAGTCATTTTAGTAAGATAATTGATCATCTTTATCATTTTACATAAAAATTTCTCAATATCTTTCTCATCACCTCAACTCCTCTAGATTTTCAAGACCCATCTTTATATAGTGCTCTGTGCGAACAAACTTTTAAAGAGTAGCCCACTCGACAAAACTTTATCAGAAATCTCGGCATAGAGATCCCACTCGATTTTACGCAGATTGAATTCGGCGCGATAAAAACTACAAAAGCAATAGAAATATCTATAAAAACATCTTGAAATGCAACCAAAACCACAGGAAAATCTAGCACAAATTACCTCAGATGTCGGTCGCAGTCTAGGATTGTCAAACCTGCCAAGATGTTTAAAAAAGTAAATCATTAAAAGTTTTGAATGTTATAAAAATGTATCAACCAAGAACTTGATGAAAGAGAGACTTCGAGATTAGATCTAGAGCGGAGTGGGCGGCATTCTCACATCTTGGGGTCCTCCGACAATGGCAGCTATTGACTGTTATGTCCTAATCTTCACATATCGCAGTCTGAAGCTATGAAATGATTGTAAGGAAGATTTTAAAGGAAGAAATTCTTTACGCTGTTTTTACTCTTTTTTGCCAATGTAATTACCATCTCTGTAAATGAGTGACTTTTTTAAACTTTTGAGACAGGTTCGATGTGCAGTCCTCTACATGTATAGGCAAACTGTCCAACGTTTTTAACAATGGATTTTACAACAGGCTGTTGAGATCGAATTAGTAAATTGAACTAATCACTGTTGAGATCGAAACAGTGCTAAAAGGTACCACAATAAGGGATCCTCTCACTATTTATTTTACAAATAGATAATGCATATCTATTTTTTGTCATCACTGTAGTTATGCCATGTACATAAAGTGTATAAATATTTGAAGCTTTTTTGTCATTAAATGACATGATGGCATCCCTTTTAGTTACACATATTTTGTACTCTGATATTTTGTTTAATGTACAGAGATACAGCGACCACAGCATAAATAAAGACTGTGATGGTGGCAAATAGACCGTACAAAAGTGACTCTAACTCTAAGGAAATATGTGAATCTTGAAAAACCTATCCTATGCATTGGGCCATTTAATTGCCAGAAAACTTACAAAATGTAGTTATTTATTTAGTGTGATTTAGTCTGCTTGTTTTAATCTTCTATGCTTTGAAGCACCGCGTTCAATTCGATTAATAAGATAAGAGCTTTACCGAGGGTTACTTTCTTTTTCATGTAATTCCGTATTTTTAAGCTTTTCTTTTTTTGCTTCCAGGCTTTGTATCGTGTTAAGTTTACTTAAGATTACAGCTAAGTCGAGTGTTAAAAACAAACAGTAAATTCAGCACCTGGCCACAGATCAAACGAGAACCGCATTATTAATACAAGCCACATGCGCAAACTTTCGGTTTACTGAGCTTGTGTTTGCTCACTCTGGAATTCCCGGATGAATTCATATGTTTGTTATTACCATTAATATTCGTTCAAAAATCATTCACTTATTCCAAATAGATTTTCTGGTAACCCGTTACATTCTTTCAAAAAAACGTAAATCAATTTGCTTTTTTCGTCTCGAGCAAAAGAGTTGCAAAAACATTGCAGACATAACATGCTTTTTGTTGTTTTTTAATCAAAGGGTACAACGCTCTGCTCAAGGTCATGGGCTTGTTGGATCTTAAAAAAAAACTAGTTAAAATTTCTTTTGTACATGTTTTATCAAGGAAGGGTGATGATGGACTAGTCGCTATACTTTGAGTTGTCAGATTGCGCTGCACGGGCTCTACATAAGGCTAAAACAATATCAATTATTTAATTAAATAACAATAATATTTTGAAATCGCTGGATAACTCATTAGTCCTGATTTCATTGACTAATCTGTTACAAGTATTGTCAAAAAACCCTCTATTTTTTTCAAAATCTGGAAACCTATTATATTGGAAGAGTGAGCGTTAATTTTCGCCCGTGATTATCTTCAAGTTGTGTTCAAGATTTAAAATTTACATGCTTTGCTCACTCCCATCATTTGGTTAGTGTTTAAACTTTAAAATGTATCCCTTTTTTACTTTCATGATAATTAGTCCTTTGCGTGCCATTCCTCACTGACCATATAGGAAGCGATGTGTTACATTCACTCTACTCTAAGGCATATATTGGTCTTCTAGAATGCTTTAAATATGTGAGCTGTGATAACCAATATTGTTGTATAATGATTTGATGTTTTAGTTACGGTACCTATATGATCTATGCTTTTCAAGTGTCTTACCTATGTACAACCAATTTCTCAAAATGGGATCAATAAAGATTTATATTCTATTCTATTCTTCATTAAAAATGGAGTTATGGCATTCTTTTACCCGATTGAAGGCGGCCTCTCTCTCGCGCGCTCTCGCTCTCTCTATCTCTCTCCTTCCCTCCCTTCCTCCCTCTCTCTCTCCCTCCCCCCCCTCTCTCTCTCTCTCTCTCTCTCTCTCTCTCTCTGGTTAAGTTTCTATTGAAGTAAAAGTACAAAACGTGCTAAAACCCGTAAAAACATTTTTAAAAGGTAAGTTTAAATTGTTTCTAATACCACTTATTAAAGTATTTTACCATTTTTCGAAAGACTCGAAAAGACAAAGTAAAAAGTTTAAGTCCATAAATAGAAAGCATTCATCTTTTCAAAGCATATATTTTTAATACATAACGAACAGTTTCTAAGAAAAAGTCTCAAAGAGAAGGAAACGCTAATAAAAATAGGTGAGAATACGGGAAATTCCATGATTTCAAGCATTCATTTTCTTTTTACCTTGTTTTGAATTTCAATACTTGACAAAAAAGGTATGTGCCAAATTCTAACCATTCATTATTTTTCTACAGTGTTCTATGTGAATTAATTTTTCTTAAACAAGATTATGTACGCTACCTGTAGCATGTCTAATCACTTCCTCTGCTCTAGAGATATTACCGCACGGCGTGTGTCTCTCGGTGCTGATTCAGCGGTAAGACAAACCGAATGTAAACAAGTCATCTTTTGTCAGCTCTACTGAGATCCGAGCTGGTAACAAGGCGAATCTAATGGCAGTTTCCAATCAACAAAGCCGCTTCAGGAATCCGATTATTGGTGGTTGATCAAAGCTCTTCTTTAGGGTTTCAGGCAAAAAAGTAGATCTACACTCTAAAGCTCTTCTTTAGGGTTTCAGGCAAAACAAAGTAGATCTACACTCTAAAGCTCTTCTTTAGGGTTTCAGGCAAAATAAAGTAGATCTACACTCTACTCTGGGATCATTGCAAACCATAAGTAGATAGGCCGAAATGCTGTATGAAATTTAAAAAAAGCTATTGTGCATTCCTTGGAACTTTCATTGAAAGGGATTCTAATGACTATACCCTTAAGGATAAAATGAAATTCAGGATATCGCTGTTTCCTGAAAGATATCTTGTAGGATAGGAGTATTCAAAATTACATTATGTTGAGATATTTAATTTCTTTATCATGATCACAACCAAGTTTAGGTAAGTTGTATTTAAGATGAAAGAAAAGCAAGTGTCCTAAATTTTTCAATTATTGTTATAGCGATAAAGAGCTTTGGTATTTGTGTGTTTACCTTGTATAAAGCATTTTAATAGAGATCTAGAAACAGAGACTAATTCAATATATTAATCAAACAGTGGTTTTACAAAACTATTAGCACTTTTTGTTTGAATCAGAGTTACACCTCTCACATGATTCTAGACATCGAGGTAAATGAGAACATGCCGTATTTTTAACCAAAATGTGGTAAAAAGTCTCCTTATGTCATAATATGCTTATGTACTTTTGTGAATAAAAAGAGGCAAAAATGAGAATTTTTACTTCCTTTTCCCAAAAGCCTAAAAATACAGAGTTGTTGAAAACCATTCTTTATTAATAGTAGACGTATACTGGATAAATTGCTGGAAAAAATATTGGGTTTTTTTCTGCAAAAGAGGCTACATAAGTAGACACAAAATTGCCGGAAATGAGATGTTTGGGTACTTCTAACATGACTGTGAAGTGTTGGCACATAACCTAAAATTTCTGCTTCAGTTCGGTTTATCGCTGCCAACGTGAAGATTAATAAGACAGTTTCTAAAGGACTGAGAGTTTTTAATTGTATTTTGTCAATGATTGATCATAATAAAAGCTTTCCATGAGTCGTTTAACCGTGCATACAAACTGTCATTACGGGCACAATTCAGTAATTTCTTTAAAACACTGTAAATTTCAACACGCGTTTTCAGAACGCTCTTACTAGAATTTAAGTGTAAGATGTATTTTACGCTTTAAACAGGGCATTCATTTAAATAAACTGTGTGTAACAACAAAGGAAAAACAGCGCTTAGCATTTTTCCTATTTTTTTCGTTAATGAGAGGTTTTCATACGTTTGAACTTTAAGTTGATATTGCGATTACATGTCTAGAAACAGATGGAAATCATCACCACCGCAGTATGAGGTATTCGACATCTTGTGGCTTCAAAACCATAGAGAAGGCTATCTGACTCCGAAATACTATTCCATACACGGAAACAATATTCATGTATTGTCCAGTCTTTCAATATTAACAAATAACCAATGTTGCTTTCATTAAACATGACTCAGTCTATCAAATTGTTACCAAGTCCAAATCTTTTTGCTGTATAACAAAGCTTCAGGCTGCTCTAATCTATATTTGTTTGCTTTGATCTCTGCTCAAGAGAGTAAAAGATAGTAAGAGAAACCATGATACTTTTCCTCTTCTCCGTGGTTGATTTCGTGTCACGAAAGGAAGCCCTGAAATTGCGTGCAACGGTTTGCCTATAGGGTAACTTGCGGCTGCTATTTTGCCCTACCATGTTCTATAAAAACACTTCCGAAGCGTCCATATCTAGCACTGATCGCCGCAGGGAACCTGTAGTGTTTGAGAAACTCCACATGAGAGGCTTCTTCATTATTATCTTGAGAAGTTTCTGTTACAAAACTGCAATAAACTTTTGTACTGGTGTCCAAAAGTCTACATTTTAATGGCGCAATTAAATTTACGTTAAGTCTATGCATTTAGTATCTTGCAAAAGCACACACACACCTTGTAACTTCACACAATGTAAGCCGATTAGATCACTTTATCTGACCAAATTGATGTGCGTTTTACTATTTATATAAATTTATATACTATTTATCCTCGTTCTTTTTTTTTTCTACAAATGACATGGTTGAAACAATTAAAAACAGCAACAAAAATAAACATATATAAAAAAAAGAAAGAAAAAAAATACCCGTTTCTAAATATGTCTCAGTGTGAAAACGTGTTAATAGTTACTTGAAAACACATATTAGAAATTTAAATGACAAAAACGATACTGCCTCTAACACTTTCTTCGATAAGGAGGACATGAAATCTTATTGTCCCACACAAAACGAAGTTTATTAGTTTTATGGCGTATAAGGTTTTTACAGTCATGGATCTAATTATCTACCTTCTATAGCTTTGGTGAGTATTTTTTTTCAGTTTTTATACGGTTAAGTTTGCGCTAAATGAACCTTGTACTTTTTCAGTTTCAGTAAACGATAAAAAGTTAATACTCTCTATACAGTGCAGCTTCTATTTCGGTCATTTCACGTGATAATTTGTCGGGCCAGACAAAGATGACCACCAATTGTTGGGGTCTCCTGGTTTTAAATTAGTTTACGCTATTCTAAGTTAGTCAAACATTCTTCAATATAGTAGAACAGATACCACAAGTTTTTATCTGTGGTCTTTTCGACGCCACTCTTAAAATAGCAGCAATCGGCAATAATTAGACAGCATTCTGACTTAAAGCTAGGAATTCCAGGTTTTAATGGCATCCACTCAAACGAGCTGCCTTAGATGCTATTATCCTGAACGCTCTTCCCTCATCCTAACAATACCGACTAATAAAGAAGCTGATTGTTGTCACAGTTAGCCTCTGATGTCTTCTTGGCTGACGATAACCTTTCTCTGTAGGAGATCGCCCGAGGTATTTAGTAAGAAACACAAACGACACGGGAGATCCGGCCTCATCCTTAGAGGTTTCCTTGACATTCTGGGACCTTCTGCTCTTGTAGACGGCATTGCGAAACATGTGTAGCACTAGGCGGAATCACGCATGTTCTTGCATTTCTCAAGAGTTCAACGTTTCCCATATGCTTGCTAGGATGCTAGTAAGAATATCAGAAATACACAAGCCATGTTGTGTAATGTTATCTCTGGTGTTTATGCATATAAAGATATTATGTACGAAGAGCTGCATGAGGCAAAGATGTCCACACACTGTTGGATAAACAGGTAGGGGAACGAGCTAGCTGGGTGGTGAACAGGCAGTCTACTTATAGAGGAAGAAAATAGGGTGAAGAGAGATATGAAAAAGGTGAAACGGTGGTTATCAATAAATGCAAATGTTTTTTTTTCAGTTATCTCTCAGATGTCTAAAAAAACTCACATCAACAGAACTTCTGTCCAGTTGTGATTTGGAGAACTCATAACCACTGCATGGTTTACTAAATTATTGCTAAGACCAGGTACTTCAAAACTAAAAATGTTTTCGCCCGACCTAGTCGGGTGTGGATGCATTGCAGTTATAAAGTATTGACTTCTCTATGCAAGCTAATTGAGTAATGGGTTTTCCTCTTAGAGTTAGACTTTATTAGCATGCTTTGCTTACACAAAGACCTCACCACACTAATTAAGGCTTTCGGTTTAGAAACATGAGTTTCCCTTCTCTGCGTACAGAGTGCGCCATGAATATTATGTGAGCGCAACTTTTGTGAAAGCTAGTTTTCGATTCGGTATTTTTGTGTGCGTTAATTGTTAAACAACCATAGTATTTTGTGGAGAAATTGCCTTATTTGTATGGAATTACAGCTATGTCCAATGAAAAAAAATTTATGTATATTTTGAAAAACTCTAAAATATGAGGATACATGATTAAATCACACGTCAGTGGACAAAATGAGTTTTAAGCTGGAGCCTTTAAAAAACTATATGGTTTATCTCTCCATTTCCTTTGATTTAAGACTTTAATCACAGGTAGTAAATAAACTAGAATGATTAGGTTACCTTATCAAGGGCACACAATGCAACTCTACAATAAGTGACAAGCTGTCTTAGTTCTGAACGTTGCTTGATTTATCTTTGCTGCATACCAAATAAAAGTTTTAAAACATTTTGACTTCAACGGAAGAGAGGGTAACATAATGATTCAACATCTCAATGTCAAATAATTAAAAATTGAAGGTGCTTTAAACAGTATGCGACTACTTTTGGCTTGAATTTGCCTGTTTCATCCTGACTTCCTCACATGTTATGCCCGCTGCTCAGGCAGTTGGAAGCATTGTTCTTTAAATAAACGAACTACAAAGCAAACAAAAAAAAATACCCTGGACCTGTGTCACAAACAGCAGAAACAATATTCGAGTAAACGAATAAAACTTCTGATGCGAAACTTGTGAGTTCTTTTAAAGTCTTGAAAATGTGAAAAATCGTGTGAAGAACGTAGAAAATAAGTTTATTCAACTCAAAACGGAGAAATCAACACGAAACAGTATAGTAAATAAAATTTACATCCAGCAGTAGTCGAAAATAATAACAGTGGCATTGCCTGTGTCCAGCATAAACAAATCGTAGATCTAACTTATGCAAAAAACTGCTCACTCTCTCTCCATCCAGTATTCTATCCTCTCAGCCTATTTAGTCTTTTTTGTAATCTACCGC
>BMAT01009247.1:183341-195896 GCA_019649035.1 Elysia marginata
TCTCTTCATCCAGTATTCTATCCTCTCAGCCTATTTAGTCTTTTTTTGTAATTAACCGCGCGAGCTCTATTTATAGGCAAAACACATTTCTAGAAAAACACAATTGTTCTAGGTATCGCTCGAAAATTCCACCCTATGCAAGAAAGGTGGGGAAGGCGTGGCCTAACACGGCAGCGACACCCAATCACAAGCCAAGTTAAAAATAAGTCGCCCGAAATGCCTCCTACGTCATCAAACGTTATGTAAATGAACCAGAAGGTGCTAATCTAGATAAATCCAGAAGCCTAGATCTACAGAACTAACAATTGGCGATCATTCTAGATTTTAATGAGTTAGGAAAACCGTAAGTTACTTATAACTACGAATACTTAACACATTCCATTAAGAAAACAAGCGTAGCCTTAATCTAGGCCTACATAGTACATAGCATGACTAAGGAACTAGACTAAAAAAATATCTAACTTCGTTACAACCTGAGCCCTGGACGTAAAAAAGAGCTGCCCAATCAATCAAATCTAAAGCGATCTATCTTCGCTTTTGTATAATCATAATGGCATTACTGAAACTGGACGTCACAAAACGTCGGAAGAAACTATCATACTGCGCAGCCTGTATTAGTTCCACATTGAGCACGCAAAACCTACAGCAATTCACGCCAGAGGACTAAACAATACAAGGAAAACTTTATTGTTGACCAATACTATTTCACTGATATGGGGAAAAAAGAAACTTTTAGAACCAAGCATAGTAGGCCCAAGGACAAAAGTGCTACGTCTAAGATATTCTAACAAATAACCAAGTCAAGAAGAAAAAAAGACAAATTGACACTGTACTATTGCAAAAAGGTGAAACATAACACCCTCAAAACAATTGTCGAACTTGCCATCACCCACCGTGCTACCAAGCCAGTTTTCACTTTAAAAACCTCTTACTTCATCGATAATCTGATAAAAGACTAAGACTAGTTCAAATAGCAGCTAAAAGGAACATAGCAGTCCTTTAATTAGTCATTGTAGAGTTAACATTGGAAACTTCTAATTAAGTCATAGAACTGTTGCACCATCTGCCCCTGTACCGGGAGCAGCTGCCTTGAGCTCATACAATTGTGTAATTACTGCAGTGCTTGGGCTACAACAAGAACCAATCCTGGCTTTAACAGCTCACTTTGTTTTCGTGTGCCTCCAGATTGCTGGGCTTATCGACTCACCATCGAAACAAGAGGCGAGAGTGGCTGATACTTGCGCACGTGTGGCCTGTCTTGTTGACTACAGAAGGTTCTAGAGAGCTTCGAACCGACACTGCAGAGTAAGGCCTCTCGACATCTTCCTTTCTTTCAAAGTTACAGATTTCAAACAGAAATATCCAATGAGCTCTACAGAGCTGAAAGCCTAGTAACACGATATTTCATTACATTTCTGCACAATTTGTATTTCTATTATTGTTTATTTTCAACTGGCAATTAAAAATAAACTGGTATAGTTTGTGTTGTTTTATGAGATGGGTAAACAAGATCTTGGTAGTTTTAAAACACAACAGAAAAAGAAAAGAGTGCATAGGGAAAAGGGAATATGGAAGGAAAGTGAGGCAACAGGGAAAGAGGCGGCAAAAAGAAAACATAAATACAGATTTTTCACTCCATAAAGCTGTATTCGAATATTAAGACATTGCAATTTTTTTTAAATTTAATAACCAAGGGTTTTGGTAACTATCTAAGTTGGGCTCTTTAAAACAAAAATCTATTTCAGAATGCATTGGTTGGTGAATGCATCAATAAAACAAGAGAGGTGTGCAGACCAAGACAAACAAGAGGAGATTGAAAAACAAACGGAAATTAAAAAAAAAACTGGCATGCAAAGATGTTAGACAAAGCACATTATGCAAGGGCAGAAAACGGATTCAAGTCTAGATATCAACGAGTCTCATCTATCGCCAAACAAGTTTACGTAATGTCTTGTGACAGACACAGCGTCAATGGGGCAGAAAACGGACACAAAACTTGTCAATAACAAGACAAGACCCAATCAAGCGGGGTACATGGCGCATCGACTAACAAGTGTGCAATATGACAGACAAGGGGGAGATAATGAGGCGCAGAAACATAAACAGAACGCCACAGTCGAAGCCGTGACCGCTAGACCGCCAGTGTGCAGGGATAAACAATGGGAAGTCTGGAATAATATTTTCCTGCCTAGGTTAGCATCTCAGAGACGCTTAGGTGATGTAAAACTAGCTGAAGAAGACAGTTGTTCCTAGACTGCTTGACAGAGTGGAAATGTGTGCGTGTGTTTGTGTGTCTGTGAGCTGGATGCTCATCTGGCTTACACGTGCCTTTTAGGCTTGAGTAGTGATAGTTCTGCTGCTGGCGAGGCAGCCAAAGTATGGAAGACATGGCACGAGGCCAGGTGAGGTCAAACCTAGGCCGAGCTGCAGTACAGACCGAAACCCAGATCATCATAATTACTACATCTCACAATTCTTGCATTGAACTTGTGTTCGATCGGTGCATAATGCGACTTCTATTTGAAAGATTTCGTTAAAACGTAGCAAACGACATACAAACCATAGAAGATTAGTTTTCCATTAAAAATAGCATTAAAAGTAATTTCTTTTTGTGTTTAAAATTGAGTTCAGTAAACAACAAACAATGCTGCTGTCAATACTATTTGTATTGAAAAATTCATTTGTCAAATTGTTACGAACAACAGAAAAAGAAAAAAAAAGTGCAAATAGTTGCCAAGTTCCGAAGTGGCCATGTCTCATTTTGCCAAGGAATCTTTCATGAGATGCCTTACTAGCAAAAATCTTAAATTTGATCGCCTAAAAAATCACTCATGTTCTAGTTTGATTGGATACTTGGCCTGATGACGATATTCATTTTGGCTTACGGTCAGCCCGTAGGTTTGCCAACACAAAGGTTACTTTACCGGAGTGTAAAGAGCTCGGGTGATGGTGAGGTTCAGCAGGTCAGGTCTGGAAACAAAGAATCTTTCCGCCTTTTTACCCCCAGAAAACTTGTTCTTTGTTTCGCCTTGTTATTCTTTGGGCAGCGGATGTGGTGCGTCAGTGGGCCAACCAGGAGGCGAGGAAAGGGGCTGTAGACTGGCAATATTATACTTAAATCTCTATACTATGTTTATATAATGCGAACCAGGATAGTTCGAATATTTGCTTAATTCGAATCATAAGTATTCTAGTTGCCACTTTTATCCTTTTTGTAACGTCTAATGCTAAATTGAAGTTCAATTATGATTATCTTTGGTTCGAAAAATCTTAACGAAAATGCAGAGAGATTTTCGATCTTGCTGGTGATGTTTTTTAGTATAACAAAACGCCTGTTGAAAATTTTCACAGAAGAACGACCAATTTTATATCGGGAAATTAAAGTGCCAGTTCATAAATTACTGCCTAATGTAACAGATATGGAATGACCAAGGAAGGTATCTCTTTTGCCCAACATATCAGAGATGATGCATTTCTCTGAATAGAAATCAATTAGCCATAAAATACTTTGTTTTATGTAGCAGTAGCCAAAAAGGCAAAGCTGCAAAATTTAAATTTAATGTCATTTATTATGCTTGGGCAGTAAAGGGTTAATGAACTTCTCAACCAGAGTGTACGATTTTGGTACAAAATATCTATGAAAAGACCGGTTGATATGCTATAACCATCAGAAGTTTTGTTATACTGTAAGCAAGGAAAACGATAGGTGATATGATGACAGAGCGTGTTAATTAGACTTCTTACTGTGTTTGTAAAAAAGTTGGCCATCACTTAAAATTGGGCATTTAGGTGAGATAGAAAGAAATTGTCCTCGGCCCAAATTTGTTGTTTTGATAGAGGGAGTAGACATGTTAATTCATTTAATATCTTTTGATTTACATGGCTCTAGCATTGGAAAAGATAAAAACATTACAGAAAGAAGTTGCAAGAACGATAATAGTATGAACATCCCTTGAGAAGTGTGCCCTTTACCTGCGACATGGTTACTTCCCCTGCCACACCATGTCTACCGTAAGCGGAAGTTGTTTTGTGAGAAAACGCTTCCTTTTCCATACATGGCGGGTATCGTGGAGAAGGTCGGATCTGTTTATTTAACGTCTACAGAGTCTTTCATAGAGTACTTTGAAGTCAATTGATAAGTAGTACTCCCGAGTCAATTGTTTAGTCAGTAAATATCTTAGCGTGATTGTTTTATCAGAGAATGGTTTTAGAACTACTCAGAACTTTATTGTCTCATGCTTAATTTTACGATTCAAATTCATTTAGCCTAGTTGTTACATTTAACAATGAGAAGTCTGGTAAAAGCACATGCTATCTTGATTAAATAAGGTCATTGCCTCGTGAAGGACATACAATCTAAACAAACAAAGATTCCCAAGAGAAGAATATAAAGACCAAAGATATTATCAACATAAAAACATTTCAAGTGCTCACCTATTGATGTATTCCCTCCCCACTCCACCGTCTAAGTTGTTCTTTTTCCCCTCCTCTAACCCTTCCTCAATAATCTGTCTTCCTCCTACGGTCAATCTTTTCTCGATGCCTCTCATTACTCTCTTTAATAATGCTCTCCTCTCGATTGTCCTCATCTAACACTTTTATATTCGAACATGCGGTGCCCCTAATTTTCATTCATTTTATTACATGTCTCACACCTTAATTCAATTTTGCCGAATGTTTACACAATTTTTCTGTTTCTCTTACCCTTATCCGAAAGGCGAACATCATCTCATTGTTACAAAATTGTTCATTGATGCTGAAGGACACGACCTTGGGATCTTTCTGAGCCATGTTGTCTGTTAACTGCTTCTTTCTATCTTAGATGTACAAGTGTTTATTTTTTCGTCTTTTTCCCCATTAATTAAAGTAGGTCCAAATTTATTCAGCCAATATAAAATTGCAAAAGTAAATAAGTAAATATCTTTAAAAAATCAGTGCTTCGTAAATATTCCAGATTTTTAACATTTAACTGCCTTAGTTACAGACAAGTACGCTACTAAAGCACATAATCTAAAACAGAAAAGTAATCTCTCTCACACAAATACACTCTTCTCTCTGTTTGTCTGTCTGTCTACCTCTCTCTCTCTCTCTCTCTCTCTCTCTCTCTCTCTCTCTGCCTCACTGTTTCTATCCCTTCCTTCCTTTATTTCCTGAATTGTGTTTTCTCTAGAACTTTTTACCCATCATACAGGACTCGATGCTAGCTAACCAAAAACTGCCTTACTCACCCGCTCTCCTCATACCAAACCCACTGTCTTCCCTATTCTCTCTTGGCAACTGTCCAGGTATCTTTCCTACCTACCACATCAAAAGGAAAACAAAAGCGCTGTCTGGCGGGCCTCTTGACTGTTAATGGTTTCTATAAGGGTAGGGTTATACTGGGCACGGTCAGTCTCCGGCGACTTTTGACCTACCGCGGCTTTGCACTATAGTCCTTCGACTGCAACGCCTCGGCTGCCTCTCGTGTGGGCATAAAACTCTCTACTGGTTCACCAATTCTGGGATGTTTCTTAAGCTGTCTATGAGTTTACACCTAGTCTAGGTTTAGACCTTTTGAGATACTATGTATTGTTTTCTAAACGGGGCAGGTCGTTGTTTAGGACAGCTTGCAAGGTAATAAGCGGTCTTCCTCTGTATGTGCCTCCTTGTTGGACAATAATCATTTCAGAGCTTTATTAGCAGGATCGTATTCGACATCACACTTCAGTTGTTTTCTGTGAAACGTATTCAGCCCATGTTAATGCCCATCCACTTCAATGGTAGGTCAGGACAGTTTACAAATCTACATAGCCCTCTGCCGAGAGAGATAATTGAAATAGAGCAAATTCGATATAAAGGAAGAAAACACCACCTGGTTCTATTGGCATTGTGTAACCAGGCTGTAATTATCTCCACTGTTACACCGTGGCTGCTTTTAAAACCATTCTTCTTCCTGGAGACTGGCCTGATCTACTCTTACTCTACCCTAAGGTTATTTTCGTCTCCTGAACCAGCAAAAAGAGCTCACTGAGAAAACAGCTGGCCTCGCCTCACTTTTTTTTCCCTGGAATTTTTTTCAAAGAATTCAAATATGAGCGTTGAGATAATTATGGCAACTCTAGACTTCTTGCTTCTTGGATAAACTAAAAATGTGCATTTGTGGGTAGAAAAGACTTTTTAAGTAAGATAGTTATTCAACAACTTTGATCCATATGTTACACATGGACATTAATTATGTTATAAATGAAAAGTTTAATAACAAACCAACTGCACACACCTTTTTCAAAAATATTGTTTAAATTACGTACCGGTATCTCAAACTTTCTGTGCTGCTAATTAGTTACAAATTGTAACACCAAAATTGTTGATTCAATAAAATATTTCACCATATTTGATTTGAAAGTTTCTATTTTTAAACACAAATGTTCTTCTCCCTTTTTTTAACCAATTACATGTACACCATTTTACACTAACTAAAAAGATAATTAGATTAGATCCGACTCACACCCGAAGATGTTTTCCTTTAAATCGTTTTAAAATACTAGTGCTTTCGAAAATCTCCTAAATTTGCTTGGGTACGAAACTTGTGAGAGTATAGACCAATAAAACACGTAAAAACTTTCAACTGCACAAGGTCTTGGTTTGACAATATAAAATATAAAAAAGTCAGAAACTGTCAAAAGGTTGTATGACCGAAAATCAGACTTTAACCTTCTTTATTCTGGCTGCTCTAGAAACCGACTCTATAAACAGGCAAAGTATCATAAAAATAATTTCTATTCTACAAATATTCAATGTTTTTTATCGGGTTAGTAAGGTAAATAGGGGGGGTGTGTAAGGGGCCCTTGTTTTGGCTGACACCGAGTATGGGGTGGACAAGAATGGTGTTATTTTTCTTGCATTCCTACGCGTATATTCAGGGTGGCCTTACATCTATCCCAGTTCAAAGTACAAATCTCAATCTGACTCCCACGGCTTTGGACCCTTAACCTTACCCACTTCACGGCTTTTCTGTCTCGTGATGAATGTTAATTTGTAATGAGAACCCTCAAAACAACACAACGATTACAATCTAGATTTAGTTTGTTATCTTTGGCGGAGAGGGGAACCAAAACGGCAGTGTAAGATAGATAAGAAAGATTCAAGTCGCGATTTTTGAAAAGAAATAAGCATTGTCCTCGATATGCAAAAGGGGTATGTGAGAATTAAAAATAAAAAGATGGTCTTATTATCAAATGGCAGACTTATAGGCCTATCGGAAGACATTGTTTAACATTTTGGAATATAAGTGTTTGAGGAAATAATTTATAGGTCAGATAATTTGGTGTTTTAGATTAAAATTCCCTGTATTTTTCCTCGTTGCTTTGCCAATTGAAAGACAAACAGTTATTTTATTTTATATTAAACAGCGGAAATTAATCCGGAATTAATTGCCCTGTTCACTTTAGCACAATTTTAAAACGTTTGCCAAACAACCTAGGTAAAACTATCACGAACTTTTTAAAAATTAAATAAAATGTCTACTACACATCCTATGCATTTTCCGCTGATCCGAAGCATTACAAGAATTTAAAAAGTAGCCGGGAAGAAAAAAAAACCACTGCCGTGTCTTGGGCACCATGTTTTATTTCGTTGTGTCCTCTCCCGAGCCGGTTGAAACTTGGCAGAACGCATTTCTGACAACATAACCCAGGAATTCTAACATTAATAAGACAACTGCTAGATCACTAAGCAGCAATGATGCGACAGTGTGATACACAACAGTTCACACGAAATTGCTTTTTTTTTACCTCTTAACTATTTCTATGTTGAACAATTTTGTTTTATTTTTTGTAACTGTACATCTTTCAAGGTACTTATTCAATCAAACATCACTAAACGATACACTTGTTTTGTTCTTCGAAAATCCTTTACTTGGGTTTGTGAAAACAATGCAAATTATTTTGCTTTGTTAAAAATTACGATTATAAAATATTCACTTTCTCTGTCTCAGATGAGTAGCTTGAAAGCACAAACACACATCATATCCATAACGTGTGCTCTCTGTCAAAAAAAGAAAAGTTTAACACCTCCACTGCTGTGTCTAAAACCTCTTTTGGCAAAAAAATTATTACACAAAATTTCAGTTAAAGCAACAGTAATTCTTTTTTTATTCTCAGTTGAAGAATGCTAATGAGTGATGGTTTTTTTGGCTATGTAGGACGGTGTCGCTCTGTATTTTGATCCTTCTCCTTGTATACGACAGTGCAGTTCGTTTGCTTAGTTATGACATCTAAGTTTTTTTGCAACTTTGGTTCTTTTTTTTTTTTTTGGTGTTCACTGGTATGAATTTATAGTAATTTTGACAGCTATGTCATGTATCATTTTAAGATACGCAGTAAAAGCAAAAGCTTTCAAACGTCATATATTAGTTGTCGAACGTAGCCAGTGGGTAGCCACAGAGAAGTGGATTTTTTCTAAGCTAACGTGCTGCATTAACTTTTGCACCATGTCTGCGACAGAAATTTGCCTCGCTCTGATCGAAACTTAACGTTAGTTTCCAGGATCATAATAATGTGTTCTGTTTTTGTTTCATTCTTCTGAATATTGCTAGTTAGCGTTGCAAGTCATCGAAGTCACATATTTTTTTATGAGCAAGCACATTTTATGCCCCACTGGGATGAATAAAGATTCATCTTATCTTATCTTATTTTATGCCTCATATATATCCATGTTTTGTAGAACCCATGCACGGGCTCTTCAAGCTTTTTTGGGGAAAAGAACGCACCAGAACGAAAAGAAATTAGTTTTAAAAAATATTACCGCATTCTGTTTTCGTATTGACTCATATGCTACACCTCAAACATGACTTCATGGTGGAATTGGCAGTAGTCCTCTGCTGAACATCGGAACTTTTTCGCCATTATAAAAGAACCGATAGGTAAGCTACGTATTGAATCGAGTCGCGTGCCGCTGGAGTCGGTCACGGTCATGATCACTGACTAATGAGGGGGGGAGGAAGGGGCGGGCTTACACAACAACCTACGTTATGTCTGTCTTCAACTACGTTCTCGTACATTTGTTACGGTTTCCAAAAAAATCACTAAGAGCAACAAAATTGTTAGAGCAATTTATGTTGTTAAAAAATGCGCACGTATTGCGTATTATCGTATATATCTATTAGACGTTAAATTAGCACAGGATATGAAACCCAAACTTTTTCGATCGGCTATCCTTCTCTTTTGCTGGGAGGGATTCTTACTTTCTAAACCCCGGGTTACTCTGCATGTTCCCAGCAACCTTACAAGTTCTGAACACACAAACACATACACACACAGACGATTTGTCAGTGCCTGGCAGTCCCTGAAGAATCCAACCGCCTGCAGTTAACATGTAGATCCCAGGGGATCTGTCAGGAATTGCAACGGATTAAGTCTAACACAACAGGGATATCGGGGATACCCAGAGCGCCAGCTAGCTGTTTCAAACGACCCCCAGCAAGACAAAGATAAATAAATAATTAAAACACAACCGGATAGTATTACGTTAACCTAAGCTTGCAGAGGAAGATGTTTATACAAATGAGAAGAATTGCGCCCCTTTCGTAAAATTACGCCTCCTAAGCCGACCGAAGATGTAAACTTAAAACCAGAGGTTTGTGTGCCTTAAAAAGCTTTATGTTTTAAGTTTCACAAAAAAGCGTTTACGGGATTACGTTTCCTAATCTGTCTTAAAATTCGTATGCATACGCAAATTAAATATACGTAAGGGGAGGAAACCCCACACATTTTGCCGGTATAAACAAACCAATTTCTGGTTGCAACCAATTGAAAATATTTTAATACCATTAAGTCCACAGAGGGGTGGGGGGCGATAAATCTTGTTAGTCCTTTTCTTATAGGCCGCCACTAACGCAAACTCATGACCGGTGTCATAAATAGTTTGCTGACCTTTTCTAAACATGTGCAAGCTGTTTGATGAGATGCTAGTACTACATTGACTGTGAGTGGCGGGGGTCATAAAGATATTTTTTTAACAAAGTACACGAATACGATAGCTTTAGTGCACTTTTGAAGGGTTCAGACCATGGACAGCCTGGGATAAACAAAGAGAGGAAAAACTTCTTACGTTACTGTACTTGGATTAATCACGACAAGATTGCTTAGCATTTCTTTGAAATATACGAGTAGTGTAATATAGGCAGATAAAAAACCAGAAAACACATTTTAAATAGCGCTAGAGTATATAAAGCGCTAAACGTAGGCCAGTCATTTGAAAATGATAATACAATGTTGAATAGCGCTAACTAGAGGTTAGGTAAATAAGTGTAAAACACTTTCCTAAAACATGAGTTGCGTGAAAAAGTTACCCCTTGTCTTCTCTACTGCCTGTCTTATCTATCTCTCTCTCTCTCTCTTTCTCTCTCTCTCCCTCTCTCTATATATATCCCCACCCCACCCTCTCTCTCTCTCTATCTATCTATCTCTCCGCTCCCCACTCTTACTCTATCTCTGCATTCACCATACCTTTGTCAATTCAATAGAAAAAAATCTTTAAGGAAGCAGAAGAAAGTAAGAGAAAAACACGATAGAAAAAAAGAAGAACTATCGAAAAGAATTGGCGTAATTTAACGCTAGCCTGCCTAAACCTGGGAGACGCTGACAGTTTGCCAAGAAAAGCAATGATCAAGACTTAGTACCTGTACCCTATCCTCTCTCTCTCTCTCTCTCTCACTCTCTCTTCTTTTATCTCTTTCCTTTTCTTCTCACTCTCCTTCACCGCATCACTTCTTCTCTCCTCCTTCTCCCTCTCACCAGTTTCCCATTTTCTCTCTCTTTCGCACAATGTCTCTCACCATCTCCATCTATTATTAAAGAAACCGTAGCGTCCTATTCCCACTTCTATATTATTAGCAGCAAAGGACAATCTAGACCTACGCAATAATATGCAGTCGATCTTTGGTAAAGAGTTCAAGGTACTGTCCAATCATACATCCTTAATGAGAACGATAAATCACCTCTATAATTATCTCTAAGTTAGTTAAGGCACAGTCGTACATCGAGTGATAGCGAAAGAAGAAGATACGCCTAATGTACAAAAAGTTTTTTAAGAGAATGATTAAGATGGGGCACGTAAGAAAAGGTAATGAAGATGGACAAGCTATATTGGCATTTGAGAGGGTGAAACTGAAAGGAAAATCGACAGACAAACAAAGATCTAAAGAGGTATTAAGTTTATTATAATAAAGAAAGATTATTACAGTGGCATGGCAGTAAAGGGAATTAGAGAACTTAAAAAAGATTTAGATAGATTGTTAGGTAGATATACAGATTGATCGATAGACAAACTGATATATAGGTAGATAGATTGATCAATCGATCAATAGCTAGCTAGCTAGATAGATAGATAGAAAGAAAGAAAGATAGATAGATAGATAGATAGATAGATAGATAGATAGATAGAAAGAAAGAAAGAAAGATAGATAGATAGATAGATAAATAGATAGATAGATAGATAAATAGATAGAAAGAAAGAAAGATAGATAGATAGATAGATAGATAGATAGATAGATAGATAGAGATCTTAGACCATAGACAGACAGACCAAAAAGAGAGAAACAGTTAGATAGAGAAAAAAATCTAAATAGGTAGGTAGATGGACACACAGATACCTAAACAGAATTGTTAATGAGAAATAGATAAACAGTAATAGATATACATAGATAAATAGAAACGGTAAAATGACAAATAGATGGGTGGATAGCAAACTTACTCCCACAGACATCTAGACGTATATGGAGAGTAAAGACGTAAAACCCATCACATTATACCAGGTAATGATTAACGCAGGGCAATGGATTCAACTTTTTGTGTCTTAGTCTTTTTTTAGCTAACAATCTGAGTGCCAGAATTACAGTCCTGGATACACAGAGAGAAGATTGGATACATAACTCTGCACCCAGTCAGAAAGGCTAGTAAAAAGCAATAATAATCCTGCTTAGGAATCGAATTGGCGCATAACATTGGTGACATTTTTAGAAGGTCTTGCTGTAAAGGGCGAATGTTGTGGCTAGAGGGAAACTATCAGAGGGAGAAAAATATAGGGGAAGGAGAAAGATAAAAAGACAGAGAAAAACATAAAGATAGGCAAGTGAAGCACAAAGATGGATCCAGAAGGAAAGATAAAAAAAGAGAGTGGCTGGGAGAAACATGATATATTAGATGGAGAGACAAACAGGAACACAATGGAATCGCATTTATGAGAAAATACATGTAGCAAGAAAATTATGCATTCACACATGTAGATCTTGATAGTTATGAAAATTTACAGGTAGGCAAACAAGTAAGACAAACTTAAAGAAAGATACAGAGTCATGAAAGTGAATCTCCTAGGTCTAAATTTTATGAACTTTATAAAGATTTTTAACTTCGCTACAGGACAAGGCATTAGTGTAGTGAATCATCACTATGTTCTGTGTCTCTCTAGCGGCTGTTTATTTTGGTGTGGATGCGGCACAGCTACAAAATGTTGAAAAAGTTTGGACGCGACATAATCAATTACAACCATAATACTTATAGGGCAAATTAACTTAATTCA